>JAVCKT010018408.1:0-30709 GCA_032273925.1 Rhynchotus rufescens | reverse complement strand
TACCAAAATATTACCAAAGCAATAAATTTGACTAATATCTATGAAGAAATTAAGCCTTTAGTTTAGAACTAGCAAAGAACAGTAGAATTTAACAGCTGCCTTCATTAAGAGGCAGGCAAAGAACAGGTGCTACTTGTAGTTAGACATATTTTGAGGGAGGATATTTTATTTTGGGAAATGAGGTGTGACTTTAAGCTTTTCTTTGATTGTGATTTTGATTGCACGAGTTCAGAATGTTTAAGAGATGTATGGGTAGCTAAACTGCCTCAAGGGAAAATTTCTCTCTTGATAAAACTGCTTTTTCTGACTTGTAGAGCAGATTTACACCTTGAAAGTCTGTAAATGTGAAATAATTACTTTGTCTTAAAATCTTCCCTGAAAAGGACATTCTTACTTTTCTAGTTTGGCATCAAGAAAGGCTTGCTGTTGTGCTCATTCAGTGTCTAAGTGAGGTTACTAGATGTGCTTGATTCTGTGTTTGGATATGCAGCGATCCTCTTCCAAGAGCCTGTGGGTGCTAATTTTCAGATTTATATGGTCCGCTTTATAAGTGGCAGAGGTTGAGGCATAGTTTAGTAAAGAGTTTCTTTAAAGAAACGCAAACACCATGTTAATAAAACTGCCTTTGTATAGTTCATCATGAAAGTAGCTGGTATCTGCACATTGGCTTTTAAATGCTGCGTATTCTCATTTCCACATTGAACCATGTGCAGTTTTGTTTTGCTACTAAAATCTCCTTTCCTTTCCTGCAGTATTTGCAAGCGATGTATTCGGAAGATGGATCACCACTGCCCATGGGTGAATAATTGCGTGGGTGAGAAAAATCAGAGATTTTTTGTTCTGTTTACGGTAAGTGCAAATCAGCAGCAGCTTGATCCCAGCGTGACTCTACCTTGATTATAGCAATTTTGGTCGTGTTTATTAGCACGAGCAGTAATGGCTTACGGGCACAACTGCTCTCTCCTCCCTCCCCCCATTCTACCCAAGATATTTTCCATGCAGGAAGATAATTCCACCCCTATTAACTTCAATCAGTATTTTATAAAGTGCTGTTATCTTAAATCATCTAATTTTACTGTGTTTTATTGGTGAAAATGCATTTAGGGAGCTAATCTTTACACTTCCCTAGTTGCCCACATTTTTAGTTTTGAACTTGATTAGAATTTGTTTTTACCTCGTTGTGTTAAATTAAAAATGGGAACAGGAAAGTACGCTCACTGTGCAGTGGTCAAGGCTGGCTGTAAGGAATGTCTGGTTTACTACCTGGCAACAGTCGAAAGTAAGCACTCTCTCTTATTTCCAGATGTATATAGCCCTAATTTCAGCTCATGCGCTCATACTGTGTGGGTTTCAGTTTTTCTCCTGTGTCCGAGGGCAGTGGACTGGTAAGCACCTACTTAATTTCACTGGCATAATCGAGCAGATGTTAAAGGGCAGTCATGACATTCCCCTTGAGCCCCAAGCAAAACATATTGGATTTTTCTCTTTTTAAAGTGAGGTCCTGAAAATCTTTTCTGTAGCTGTTGGCCATTAAGTCCGGTTAGCTTAGATGAGTTGTGATTTTTAAAGATTTATGGAGTCTTCTATCTCTCTTCTTTAATCATTCAGTGGAGGCACTGTAGTTGTCAAGGGCACTGCCACTTGCTTCCCATGCAGAGAAAATTTTATCACCTCTGTAATAGGAAGAAAATAGGTACCCAGGCCTCAGCCATCTCAGCAGCATTAGCTGGAGCGACCAGCTGGGTTGTGTGTCACACCACAGATCTGTGAACAGCTGAAACTTAAGCTTGTTTCCTACCCGCTTCTGTTACAGGAGCCAACTGGGGGCCTTCTGTAGAGGAGAAATTTCCTAAAGTGCCCTAGTTGTTTGCTTAGGGCTCTCACTTGCATTCCCTAATATGCCAGTGCCCCAGCGCTGTCCCTGACCTTGTGCCTTTGGGAAGGGGGTTGATCACACATTCTTCCCAGGGAATCCCTATGACCTCTTTCACTGAATGATCTGGTAAATGGATGCTAACCTAGTAGCATTTTTTAACCTGAAAAATTCTACTTGTTACGTATAATCCCGCTTCCTTACTTAACTAGTTACCAGAGCTAATTAGTTGATCAAATCATTTCTAGAGATGTGACTGAGTACAAGTCATAACCTTATTGTTTGTGTGGTGCTGAAAGGAAAAAAAATAAGACATTGCAACAAGCTGAAAAATCTAGATTAATTAGCAAGTCAGAGTGAGGATGGCTGTGATCAGAGTGATGGAGAGTGATCAGCAGGACAGTGGTGATGATTTTTCCAACCTTTGTCATACATAAGACTTCAAGCTGCTGTCATCTCTATACACGTGTAGTTCTCTCTATAGATCTTTAGGAAATCTTTATTTCCTTGGACAGCAAATATAACTGCTACAGTGATAGACAATAAAATTTGAAGTAACTGTGAAATAATATTTTAACTGTCAAAACTATTTAGCTTTTATTGCTGGCTGTTAAGAGAGGATGTATTAACCTGGACTTGCTCTTGAGATTTTTTATAAGTGCCTATGTCCTTTTTGCAGAATGCAGTGACTTCTCCCCACCCGTAACTGTGATCCTGATGATCTTCTTGTGCCTTGAGGGTTTTCTGTTTCTCACTTTCACTGCAGTCATGTTTGGCACCCAAATTCACTCAATATGCAATGATGAAACGGTAAGGAGCACTATTTTCATATGCTTTAACAATTCTACGTGAAGGATATGATGTAGTTGTGGCTTTATTTTTGAGTGAGATACTCTAATTCTTGAGAAAGACCCAAATCTGAAAGAAATCATAGTTTTTATGTTCTACCACTGTAAGAATAGAAATGTTTGAGCTTGCTTTCTAACAGATACTCTTGGATTATCTACTTTTCTGTCATAAAATGTGTAGCTAGGTTTTCAGCTGCACAATCTACACTGCTTCCCTCAGGTGTATCCTTGAACTAGTCTTCTTGATATCAGCCTTTCATGCTGCTCTTCTGCTTTGCTCTACTTTATTAGAATATAAACAGAGTTTGGGCATTGCCTGCCTCTCTCTGCAGTGTTAAGCCTTGAAAGGATGTTCTTTGTGCTGGGTAATTGACTGGAATTTGAATAATGCGGCTCTTCAGTTTTCTCATCTGATGCTATTTAATAGTGTTCTGTATTGAAGAGCTTTTGTGTGTTACTGAGTTGAAAAACAATTGGTTAATATCCAGCCTTCATTAGTGGGAAGTCAGTGCAGAAAATGGTTATCCAAAAAAAAATGCACTTGGGAAAACAAACCCAGCTTCAGTAATTGCAGCAAAAGAATCTTCCTGGAAGCCTTATTGCCTGGTTTCATTAACTGAATAAACAACTTTTAGTGCAGGTAGATGGGATGCTGACCTGCTGCCTTTCACATCAGCCCTTCTGGTCATTTCTTGTTTTTGTCTTAGTAGGAGTTTGTGGAGGAGAATCAACCTGTTTCATAGTCGCGTGTTCTGAGGCTTCTGTCCTGTACCTGCAGGGCTAAGTCGGCCATTCTCATTTCTTCCTTGATAAATAAGTAAAGTGAGAAAATAATCTGCTCGCTAGCTATGAATTAAAGAAGCCAGATAGCCATCACTTCTGAGAATTGCTGTGTACACTTTACCAAACTGTAGATTTTAGTGTGTCACTCCATGTCTTTACTTGCAGGAGATTGAAAGACTGAAGAGTGAAAAGCCAACGTGGGAGAGGAGACTACGTTGGGAAGGAATGAAGTCTGTTTTTGGGGGGCAGCCCTCGCTCCTGTGGATCAATCCTTTTGCAGGATTTCGAATCAGGCGACTTCTCTTGAGAGCAAAGAAAGGAGGACCGGAGTTTTCTGTTTGAGTTTAATTATGCTGGAACTTGCAAGAATACTATATAATATTTATTTGGGGCCAGAAAGGCTGTCTGCATATAATCTGTGACCAGGTGAAACTGATATCGGACATTTGCTTGTAGCAAGCAGAGTTTTATACGTTTGTCACAGACATCTCATTAACTTTCAGAGACACAAACTGGATCTGTAATGGTCTTAACAACAAGATGACAAAGGAAAAGCACGTGGTCACACTAAAGAAGCCAAATGTTGTCATGCTACTGTAATTTATTTTATGAGATTAATTATGCATTTTTGTTAAAACCCTTTTTATTTGGTAATGCTTGGGGACTTACCTGAGTGTTTTTATAAAAAATTATGTACTGAAGTGCAGTTGTCAATCATAAGAAAGAGCATTATTGTGAAAGCTGACCTCAGATGAGACTCAGCTTTCAAAATCCAGTTTTCAGGGAATAGCAGTTTGTTCAATTTTAATTTATATTTCAACTTGTCCTAATAAGCAGAGCTGTACTTGTGTCCCACTTCAGACACACATTCCTCATATGCAAGTGATTCGAGGGACTTGTGCACGTGGCAGCATACCACGTCAGAGGCACTGTTACACTCCTGCCAAATGTCTTCCCAGGCTCACAGAAGCATGTTTTGTGTTTGGCAGTACTAATCTTGTATGGCATTTAGGTAAGTTCTAAACGTTCAGTAAACGATGCTTTTAACCTAGGCCAAATTCTGCCCTCACATACATGTCTCCAATTCTTAGTGCGTTGGTTCTAAAGGAACTTACACTTGGGTGTC
Organism: Rhynchotus rufescens; assembly: GCA_032273925.1. Classification (NCBI taxonomy): domain Eukaryota; kingdom Metazoa; phylum Chordata; class Aves; order Tinamiformes; family Tinamidae; genus Rhynchotus; species Rhynchotus rufescens. The sequence goes on along the minus strand of JAVCKT010018408.1, from coordinate 26,079 downwards.
TTGGGATGGTTTCTAGTCCTCCGTGCAGGAATAAGTGGGACCAGTGACTGTATCCTCGTGGGATGAGAACAAATGTACTGCAGATTGAAGGCAGTGAACTGAAAGAGCAGTTTTTGTGAGGTCTTGCTGTGCACTTTGCAGGCATTTCATAGAAGGAAAGCTGTTAACTCGCTGAGATATCTTGAACAAAGACATCAGAAAAAGCAGAAAGGCTTTCCATGCTGGCAGGGCTTGCCTCCTTCTCAAGCACAACAAGTCTTAAATGTACAAGAAACAAAATCAGCAACAGCGAAGGAGTTGATTTTAACCATTTTCCAACCAAAACTACTTTCAAAAAGTGTAAGAGAGCAGTACAGATCCAGAACTGCTTTATGTGGGCCTAACAATAACAGTAGTGCTAAGATACATTTGTAAATCTGCAAGTAATGAAATTCAGCCAGAAGTGGATATTTAAACATTGTTTAGAATATTTTTATTGTTGCTTATTTGTTCTATAAATTACCAACGATGTAAAAATTAATAAAAAGGAGCCTTGATGCGTAGTGTGAAACTGTGCCTAGGAAGTAAAGAACTCCCTGTTCTGGGACTTGCCTTAAACTGTCCAGTCTTTGCTTTTGCTTTGCCAGTGCTGTTGAGGATCTGTCCCACCTCAAGCAGTTCAGCGTGCTGAAGACTCTTGTATTAGTAAGTTTACTTACTACAGAAGCTGTATTTCTTTTTTGATGACCTGCTTCTCCATCTCTTTGTAGCAGTTTGTGCTGTTTCCAGCTTCATTAAGTTTTATACCATTGGGTGGGTGAACTTACTAAGGGATCCATTTATTAGATATAAGCCTGCAAATGAAACTGCAATATTACCTAATCTGTTCACTTTGCTTGGGGAGATGGTGTGTGGTGCTGGAAAATTTCTAGGTGGCCACATCCAATGACGTTGCAGCCAAATGAACAAAACTGTCTCATGTACGTGAGGGAAAAGTCGGAAGTTTCACAAGGATCTTTGCGTCATTCAGTTGCACATCTTAAAGATTGGGAGAAAATGTATCTGGCTTTGTCATGAGGCTCTTAATGTATCTTGTTTAATAAAATATCCTGATGAAAGTCAGAAAATATCACTTAAAGCAATTGAACCTTGTGACTTAGCAAGTGTGCGCGTGTGTGAAATGAAGTTTACTCGGCTTTTCAGACCCTTGTTACGTTGTAATTTTTTTAATGTAAAAAAATAAAGTGGTGAATTGAAGTCTTAAAGTTGATAACCTCTGCTATATGTCACTGTTGCATATATATATATATATATATATATATATATGTGAGCATTTGCATATATTCAGCTTATAAGAACTTCAGGGTAGCAATCTTGCATCATTTGGCTTCTGTGTTTAACTGTATATTGAGTTTCAATTCAAGTCAGAGATGCTACTCCTTTTTCTTTCCTGAGGATTTTAAGCTACATTTAACTGTTCAGCTGCTGTCAAGCTTTTTACTTTCTGCATCTTCTAACCTAATTGCTTATCTTATTAGGCCAGTGGGAGAACAAGGAATGTTTCCTTTGGGAAAAGTCAGACACAGCTGGCTTTGCACAGACGCAGCTTTTGTGCAAACTGCAACTCAGTTTTCTATCCAAATATTGACCTTTTACCCTCCTGATTCTGTAGTTTCAGATACAAAGACAGCTACTTATCCACCCAAGAAAGCAGCTTTTCAGGCAAATTATAATAATTTCAGAGCTGTGAAAAGAGCAACTGACCCAATAAAGCAGAATTATAGTAGAATAGTCATTCCTAAATATTTTCCTTAATTTTGAGTGGGGTTTGACATAAGGAAGCCAGGAAGAGATTTTTTTTTTTTTTTCCTAAATTAAGGTTGGTGTGGCTCTTGTATGACAATACATAATTCTTGCTGTTAAGTGTTCACCAGACTAACTGAACTTTGGAGAGTAAATCCAATTTTCAAGTGTTTTTGCAAGATGAAATAACTTGCTTGTTTGTGGACATTTTTATTTTAGTACATAATACCTTATAATGCTAAAAGAGTTTGAAAATTGAGCTTTGCAGCTGTATATAATTCTTTTTTTTTCCTGTGAGGGGCAGAGAAAGGTATTTGCACTGAAGAATTTAATAGAGGCATTTAATTTTGAATTAAAAAAGGCAAGACTCCATTTGAGAAATGTAGACCATGTGTAATTTATTTCCTTTGTAGATTTTTATTGTCATTAGTAAATATAAATTTACATTGAATTTCTAGAAAACTAATCTACGTGATGGAGGAACTGGAAGCAACGGTGCGTACGTACGGATGCATCTTTCACACAGCAGGAATGTTTGCATTGAACCTGTTTTCCAGAAATACCTGCTTAAATCAAAGCTATCACCATTTAATATCAGATCAAATTCATCATAGGCAGTAGAAAAATAAAACACTGTGATCCTAGGTGAAATTCAACCTTTGCATATCTTGTCTTTAATGATTTTCCAACCTCTGTGCTGCAGAATGATAACTCTGAAATGCCTCCCTAGCCCTTGAAAGACAACACGAGTACAGAGTCTTCCCTGTTTGAAGGTTTGGATGCTCTTCAGACTCCTCTCTCAGTCAGGATTGCATTTCCACAGTGTCCTCTATCAGAGGACCTCTAAGTGCTTTACAAGCGTTAGGGCCACAAGCGCAACTCGGAGCTGGGAACCGTCTTCTCATTTTCGCCACGAAGGGGGATGCACCTGGACTGACCCGTGATGTGACAGACCAGAGCTCTCCTGCGTGTGGTGCCGCCGGTGCCACCTCGAGAACTTTGCCATGGAGGCCAGGGGAGCCGCTTTTCCAGCCAGGAACTTTGGAGTAGTACAGCAGTCTGCTTTGGAACGGTCCATTTAAACACCACCACGGCGAGTGCTCTTGGAAATTTTTGAGGTTCTATAAGTATTTTGAGTTGTATGTAGCCATAGCTTGGTTAACAGTTGGTCACCTCACCAGTTTTGTGGCATTTTCTTCAGTTTGGTTGCTTTTCCATGTATAATTGCAGTAAAAATTGGCATATGGTACCAAGGGTTTATTGGGCAACTCAGCAGCTTTTTTGAGACTACTTCTAATTATGTGTTTTTATCAGATTTAATCAGATTTACCAACTGACCACAGCTAGTTTGACTCATGGATGAACTCTAGGTACTACCGGTGTAATTCAGCAGCATTAAACATGAGCTGCTCTGAGTAGATTAAGCCAAGACTATGTGGACTGGGGGAGGCTTGGCCTGCTGGGGGTCATGGAGATATTCCTTAAACCACAGCAGGAGTAATGGGAGTGTAACTCAACTTCTAATGGGAACAGACCTTCCCAAGCTGACAATTCCAGGTGTGCCATCCTCATTAACAATTAACCGCAGCTCCGTAAGGAATTCCTTTTTATGACAGTGGCGGCTGAAGGCTTTAAGAAAAGGTTACGGTCAGCTGGTGCCAGGTGATAACAAATGCAATCACAAGCCCTGCTCCAAAGAGTTGGCCGTCCTGGTCCTACTGAAGAGCGTTTGAATCCCAGTCCCAATCACTGGTGTCACGAGCGCAGCGCGACGCCGCGTTACTCACGGGCAGCAAGGAGCACGAGCGACCGCTGCGCTTGCAAGCAGGGGGCTGCTGTGCTCTGCAAAGGGAAAGGGCCCGTTTCATTCCCAGCAAGGTTTCCAGCTCCTCCTCCCAGCTCCGCCTATAGGATTTCCTGCTTCGGGATAACTGTCTGCGGCAAGATCTGCGCCACGGCGGCAGCGCCCGCGCCAGGGCCCAGCTTATAGTCTTCGCTGCCTGTGCTTGTGGATGGGGAGGGAAGGGATGTCTCGGGAGACGCTGTGGGAGAGAAAAGGAACATGGAGTTAAAATGCACCTCGATGCTCTTCAGCAGAGCAGGGTCCAATCAAAAAAAACTGTCCTAGGAACCAAGAGCAGGCGCTTAGGGTTGGGTGGAGGTCCAAAATCCAGACCTTTGCTCCCTTCCTGGCTTGTGATGGGGCTTAAACAGGTGCCAGATCCTCCAGGCATTTTGCATTTGGGAAATGCTTTTCCCCACCTACTTTTCAATCTCCTAGTCAGGAGGAGTTCAGTTCTTTCCTCGTCAGAAGAGAGCTGAACCTGCTGGCCACTACACCTCGTTTATAAAAGGGAAGGAGGGAGCAAAGAAGGAAGAAAAGAAGGAAAAATACAAAGTGGCTGCATTTACATGGATGAGAAATATCACAAACTGCCACAAGCTCTAAGAAATCATAAGCCATAGAAGAACACTGTGCGTATGTGGAAGACCTTATGATTACACAGCAGAAGCTGCTAAATTGCAGCTCATGTCCTGCATTTTTCTCATAATTGCACTGTCTGTTTGCTCCTGTAGTGGAGAAGTGCCTTAACAAAACGCCTTTCCCTACTGGTTGACGATGGTCATGTCTTCAGGTCATATTGTGTTCTGGTTGACATCAACCCAAACATTTTGCGCAGGGAAAGTCTTGCCACTAATAACCATGTGGGCTCCTTCGTGGTATTTCCTAGTGCTCTCTGTGCTCGCAGGGAACTACTGTCCACAACCCTGGTGTGTTCTTACTGTTGTGGTGCTTGGTAGCATCTCAAAAGTACAAAACTCGGCATCACCCTATTATGTGAGAAACTTGGCTTATTTCTGCAAATGTATTTCTAGATTTTGCAGTAACATAAATTAGCAAGGGCGGGGAGGTGAAGTCTGATTCAAATGTAATGCTTAAATATATAAATAAGCCCCAAATTCTTTTTTCATAACTGCTTCTCCTATCCAGACCCTTCACTGAGCTGGCTCTAACTGGGTAGGAGTGGAGACGTACGGTCTGGAACAGGGTGAATCACAGAGCTCATGCTGCTTGGCAGGACGTGTCCTGGCAGAGGGTCCAGGTTGAGGCTGGGAGGTCCTGACTGGTACTGGAGATCGATGGTAGTTCCTGCAGTAGAAGATGGACAAGACATCAGTTTTTGCACAGCTACCACGAAATCAGATGAACGCTATCAAGTCTCTTATTTAGGGAGAGACTCATCTACAACTAGGGTCAATTTTTGTATGTTGATAACAAAAACGTGGGGTTGCCTTGCAGGTTGTTGCCTAAAAGTCAAGTCCTCAGCTGATGTGAAATTCAATAAAACTTTACTCCCCCGCTCCCAGGCCAATGATGTGTTTTCTCCACCAGATGCGGTCCCATTTCCTCCAGAAAAGACCCACAAACCCCATCATGAAGCCCGGTAGAGGCTTTGAGATGTAGTGACTTTGCCGGTCCTTCTCAGCAGGGTTTTTACCTCCCAGCAGCATTTCCTGCAGCAAGCTGTCAATCCGCGCCACCCCAAAGAGCTTCACGAACTGGACCTGCTCTATCATCTGCCAGGTGATGCTCTGAAGCGGTGGCAGGAGGAGGAGGATGTCGCTGAAGCGGCCTCGGGAGTCGTACTGGCGATCGTTGATGTAGTCCTCCAGGTTGACTTGGACCTGGAATCGCATGTTCTTCACCTTCCCAGGCTCACTCAGGCCTTTGCAGTCTGGGAGGGAAAGAAATGAAGTTAATTGACGGCACATGTAACCAAAAGTTTTTGTTTTGTCCCTAAGACTCTTTAGAGGGAAAGGAAGGGAACATCAGTGACCCATAGACTGTGACGTCTCTGGGTGTCCAAGTTCCTTTGACTGGGCTACCACTGCTTCATATCTGATGTGGAATAGGATATTTGATGGGAAGTAGTAAGAAAATAAGTCTTCCCCCCTCCACCTTCCGCTCTTCAGGCTGTCCTGGTAACGGATGCCAACAAGATCCGTTAACAAGCCCCTTGGTGTTTCTGGGTACTCTGAGCAATCCAGCTCACTGGTTATTAATGCTCCTTTCTGATTGCTGATGGATGCTCCACACCACTGCTCAACCGACTCATTTCTTCTATGCATAATTCAATATAAGCATGTATGCATGTCCTTAACAGTCATCTCCTTCCTTTCAGATTGATTGGCTTTCCTGAGGCCAAGTTACAAAGCGGTAAAGCTCCTCTAAGATCTGTGAAGTCTGCACATTGGTCAAGGTGTATCCCTCTGCTTGTTGTGCTATATCTGTTAGGCTTTTATAATCCCTTACCTCCTTTACAAACTCCATGCTCACACATAGGAAGGGAGCTCACCTGGATCGAAGAAGATGATGGCTTTAAGGCAAGCATACTCATTGTCATCTATCTGGATGTCCCGCAAGGGCTTCACCAACTCGTCCAAGATCCTGGTGGCCACACGGGCGATCTCCAGCTCTGGGCAGTGCATTGGGATGATGAAGTCATTGCCTGGTGAGTAAGAGACACTCAGCATCAAGACCCAAGTGAATTAGCTGGGCAGAAGCTACCCCTGGGCATGGATTCGATAGTCCCCATGCCCATGTGCTGCACATTTCCAGCATGCAATTTCTTACCCAAATTCAGAATTGACAGACAAGTCTCTAAATATAGAGTTTTAGGTCCTTAATTGTGTAGCCTACACATGCTGGTGCTAGCCCACTATACCCAAATCCCTGTGCATATTCTGTACTGATTTACTCTCTGCTATATCTGTGTCTGCAAATGTTGTTTACTCTTGTTTAGCTTTCAGTGGATGGGGTTGTTTTTTGATATTTTTGTAGATGAAGATTTCCCTCCCTCTTTTGCTTGAATGCATTGCTGTTAAGGTCAGTATTCTCATTTTTTCCAAGAATAATCATGTTTCTGACAGCAGAGGGCAACAGAAGACAACACCCATTTGCACTATAGTTTTTAATAGACCAGCACTACATTTTTAAGCAGCAATATCCAAATTCTCCATTGCCTGTGTGCACTCCATAGCTTGGGTTACAAAAACCAGGCTGTGCAGTTTGAGACCCCATTCAAATATTTTTTATTTTTCTTTCACACAAAATATCAAATGGGGAAGGGGACAGTTTAACAAGTCACAGTGGATTTACCTGTTCCTTTTTACTTTTTTGCAGAGATCTTCCCAAGCTATGGAGTGCATTCACAGGCAGCAGACCCGGCAATGTGTGCAATAAATACTCTTGTGTGTGCAAATTAAAAAGCAGGAGTGATTTTTTTTTCACTACTTTACCTAATAGTAGAAAATCAGTATATGGTATTGAGCGCTTGGCTACTCCAAGGAGCAGATGTTCCCCTGCATGGGCTCTGAGTAAGGCGACCTGAAAGAGGACATAAAGAAGAAGAGATATTACACTTGAAAACCCGTGGACAGAGCAGGGAGTTATTGCTGCTCAGATTAAGTCGAAGTCAGCTTGTGTTTAGCTATGTCAGGTCTGCAGATAAAATACTGCTAAGAGCTAGAAATTATTGGTATATCTTGGCATCACTTATCAGGAGTGCTGCAGACGTAGCAAATGAAACCACGAGTTGTTTTCAGCTGAAAGAGCACGGATATTTAGTTATTGGTGAATAAATGGCTTTTATACTCGGCTCTTGGGCATGAATAGGGAGAAAATTAGTCCTTTTTTTGCCTGGGTCCTTGTGCATACTGGAGTGATGGGCTTGGCTTATTTGGACGTCTGATGGGGGGATCCTGCTCCACCGTCTCCTGCTAGGAACTGCTGCTTGCATAAGGTTATATATAAATATATTAATTATATATCAATACATAAAGATATATTGCTATATAAGGTTATATTAATATAGAAAGTGATCTATATATTAATGTGAAAATGCAGGATTCAGGCAGGGGCGGGGATTTTCCTGGGATCCGTGTACCTGGTCGTCGAGCGGCAGCTCGCAGAAGGCCGGGATGTATTTCGCCCACTCCACCAGCACCAGCAGCTGCTGCTTCATGGACTCGCACACGTCGTTGATGGTGGCCACCTTCTTCATGGCGATGTCGGCGCTGTGCGCGGGGCCTGGCGACGAGTACTACAAGACAGGGAGGCCTTTGGTCCCCGTAGGCCCGTGTCGCCCCATCCAGCACCTGCTGTCCCTCGGGAGCGGCCGTTTGTTGATAACAGGAGGACTCCACGGGAGCGTTGGTGTCCAACACAACACCCGGCGCGGTGGTGACGCTCTTGGCTGGACAGTCGGCCTTGGAGCCTCCACGAGGTGGTGCTCCCTCCCAACGCACATCCCTCCATCCCGCCGCTTCCCTGCCCATTCCTAGGCCTTTTCCCAGCATCAGCCTCGGCGCTCAACTCCTTGGCAGTAACTTAAAGCAGCTATTTACATGCAAGGCGTTATTCATGGTATGCATGGATATACATCCTTCCCCACCATGGCCGTCTGGGGTGCAAAACACACATTTCGACCTCTAAGCAGCTGGGAGGGGAGGGTTAAAACATAGCAAATTTCTGAAAAAGAAGTCGAAGGATTGCTGTATGTATATATATATATAAATACATATGCAAATAGGGACCATATGTCTCAGTGGAAAGTATATTTGCATAGGAATTTAAGCAACTTGCAGGCTAATATTCATGAAGGTGCAATAAGAAAGGAATTGATATTAGTTTAAACCAGCAATTTTATTAGATTTTTTTCCCCCCACTAAAGTGGTTACCCTGGTAATAAAGTTATAAAGATACGTTCAGGGTGGATTATAGTGTATAGCAGTGAGGGGGAAAATATGTGCCTGAAATGCAGCAGTCGCTCAGGGGTGAAGCAACAGTTTAGGTTGGCGCAGAGGGGACCTGGAGGCTTTAATGTTCCTGAGATCCCGAAAACTTGAGCTTTGAGTCCCTCATGACAAGGGCTGCATCTGTCTATAGGGGCCCAAGGATTCTTGCTGTTTGCTCTTGGGTATCTTTCTAATGAATCGCCTTCCCAGGGCCAGTTTTTGCACCAGAGACATGCAGCCCTGGCGGGCTTAGTGAGTTCTTGACCTTCCCAGAGGGAAGAGCAGGGTCCATAGGTGCTTTTGCGAGGAGATTCCTGGGTTTGTACCTGCTGTGCCATGGCTTCGGCCTGGGTGAGCACGTGGATGGAGAGGGAGCCGTTGTCCTCGTAGCTGCTCCGGCGAATGCTGATGCGGTCGCGCTCGTTCTGCACCGCTGCAAGGAGAGAGCGGCCTTAGCTGCACGTTCCCCCGGAACGAGGAGCTGCTAGTTACAACAACAAGGGCTTTGATATCTTCAAGACCTTCCACCCTTGCTTGATGCTGGAATGAGAATGAATGGGCCCCTGGAATAGGAAGCCCATAATCCATGGGAATCATCACTGCAAACCCATCTCAAAGCATCCTGGTGAGGAACTGCGATATATTGTGCCCGTGAACAGGCTGTAAATTCACTTCAGCAAGGAAAATCGTTCACAGGACAGAAGGTACCGAGCAAGAGACCTGCTAAGACACCAGCAAAAGCTTCTCCATGAGGAAAACCGGGTATCATCCGTTCACAGCTGCACTGAGCTTTCACCTGGCACCAAGAGGACTAGGACAAGAGCTCCAACTGATGGCATGAAATCAGGAAATGAGCAACCACTGCACAGGGAAGATTAGCAGTAGGGTTTTTGCAAACAGAGAGACATGGTCATGTCATGGTGAGCAGGGAAAAAAAATGGGGATTTGGGAAGGTCCATTCCACCCTTTACAGCATCCTCTTTCCTGAAGCACAAACCAGACCTAGCCTCATGTTCAATGGCCTCTCCATGTTGAATATAACAGATTTATTGCACTTCTGGTTTTGCAAAACAGACTCTGGGGATGGAATAGGCTCTACCTACAAGGCTACTCTGGGGATGGAATAGGCTCTACAATCAAGCAAACCAGCAGCAAACTAAAAAGCAGGATTTAGGCTGAGGACAACCTTGTTTTCAGCACTAGTCTCCCTCCAAAAAACCCTTATGGTCTTGCCGAGACCTCAGCCCAGTGGGGAAGAATCCCAGACGAAGCTGAAGGAATTGGGTATGGACTCAACATTCCCCTGACAGCTCATACGTCTTGGCTACAGACAGCTCCGAAATTCAACTGTCAGTTCCTTAATGCTGAGTGAGCAGGAAGATTTAGCATGTGGCGATAACACAGCACATCCCCGTTCCCTTGTACAGCAATTCCAGGCTCCTTTTGGTTTGATTTAGAGGGATGACTCACACATCGCTGTCAAAGTGCTACTGGCTCCGAGCTTTAACACCCTGGGTGCCGCAGGGCGCGTTTTTGTCACCAAAGTGGGCGATTTGTCACCAAAGCAGCATGGGCAGCACTGGGCACTGCTGCAGAGCCTGGTGCCACGTTGTCCTCTGGCTCTTGCCCCAGAGAAGCCACCCGCATGCCAGAAAGTGGCATTTTTGGACATTCATCATAATGGGAATTATTCACCCATCCTTTTTTTATTCCTACCAGTGCACGCCTGGCTCCAAAGCAGATGTCTCTCTTGGGACAAAGCCCTTTGACCGGATTCATGAGCATCTCCATAAAGCTGGTGTCTGCCTGGGCCTTACTCCCTGGTAAGCTCGTTGGAAAGATGATGGGGCTGATCCCGCGGGAATGATGGGGCTGATCCCGCAAGGATGAAGGGGCTGATCCCACCATCCTATGCACAGGGCAGCCCTGCAGGAGCAGCATCGCTTCTCCCGGGGACAGAAGGGTTTTGGTGAGCTCAGATCAAACCTCTTATCTGTTTTCCTAACCCGCCTCTGATGGGAGGCCGAGGGAGTGAAAGGGCAGAACACAGGTGGGTAGTGACCAAATCAATACTCGGTCGTGGACAGGAGCCCGGTGCTGGTTTTCAGGGATCTGGGGTGGTTCAGGTGGGTGGTTGTGCCTGGTGGCTGCTCCAGCTGGGAGCCAGGGGGTCCCGTCAAAGGGACCCCCTTTTCCCCATCTAGGTGAAAACTGCAAGGAACTGGATATGTTTTAAAAGACACAGCCCTTCTGTACACAGAAGCCTTTACACAGTACATGGACTTAAATGTACATGGACATAAATCAGAGGAAAACAGACTCTTCAAAACATGTCTTTCCCTTGCTTTTACACTCAGCAACATCACTCCAGGAGCAGCACACTGCTACACTCGACAATGAGCAAAACCCACAACCTCTGAGAAACTTTTCCCCCAATAAAATCGCTATCTAAATCACAGCTTTTATCACAAGAGGAAGGTCTTGGCTGGCTAATGTATCTTAATTCACACAAGAGCTACAAAACCCAGCAGATCTGTCCCTAGTCCCCGATGCCTTCAGGAGGCCTCCTTCCCCCTTCCTCTCGGGATCATTTTGGGCACATTTTTCAGTGCACTAAGGCCATGTTTGGAGTGCAAGCGGGCAGCACAGGAGGACTTTCTCGAGGTGATGTTGGCATTATCACTGAAAGTACCCAAGATGCTATGGAATAAGATACAAGAGGGAGTTAATGTTTCACCTGCTACAACATTAATCTGTTGCCGTGTGGTAATTATACGGCCACATTTATTGGGCTCATAAAAGACTAAGGGCTTGGCGGTTGGTGCCGGAGGGTGCAGTGGATCCCACAGCAGCCTGGCCAGGAAAGGACACGATCCTGGTGCTGTGTCCAGCATCCCGCTGTTTCCCAGAGGAATGCCACAACAACGTGCTGGGATCCAACCACATCCCCAAGGAGCACCGAGGGCTTCATTCCCCGCCATGGGAAGCAAAAGCAAAACTGCACGGACGGCCACTCCGACGCATTTCCGCATCCGCAGCAACTGCAACGCGCCCCCGGGGGCTCCTGAGCAAACAGTGGTGTTTGTGCAATTGCAGCAAGCCCAATTTCCCAAACGTTTTGTCCTTGCCACCTTGCCACACAGCCCAGGGCATGTGACGAGCAGCCGCCAGCAAAGCCAATGGGTTAGGGAGCAGGCATTGATTTGAGTCAGACTGCAGCAAACCAGTAACTTTCCACAGTCCCTGCACAGGTTGAATCCAGCCTTGGACCATGTGTTGACGAGCCCATCCCCATTAATTTATATATGCACAAAATATCTTTTCCCCAGGCTGTTTCTGATATTGTAGGGGTGATACATTTCACAGGGCTGCAAAGCCCAGTGAGATATCTATGATTAATCTTTTCATGTGGTGTCATTCAATTCGTGATTTTTACCAAAGTAGAGAAGATCTTTTAACTTTTCCATCTGCCTTTGCAATAACCTGGGATGCCAGACCTTCCAAAGCTGGCAGAAGAGATATGAAAAATCACAGGTAGGACCCAAGATAGAGGTCCTGTGAAACCCTGACAAAACGCTTCTATAAACCTGTCCTATTTAACAAAAATATATAAGGTCAGACTCAGGTCCTCCCCCTGAGATGTGACAGAAGAGGGTACAATAATTCTTGTCACTTCTGCATACATCTAAAGGTGCTCATGCACATTCATAAGTTCCTTTAAAGAGGGTGAGAGGTTAAATATTAACCCTCCTTTCTCACTGGCAAACTGACAGTGTAACGCTGGGCATTTCAACAGGCTCCAAGGTTATTAAATGCTCGCAGGGATTTGATGACCTGGTTCATCAGAATAATCGCGCTCTGCTAATTTATTCAAGGTTAAATGTGATCTCAGTAATATGCTAAAAGTAGTTTCCTGCTGTTTTCACTGAGTGTCACACTGTCTGGTGTGCACCTTGCTGACCACCTCAGACCTTCCTGTGCCAAATATCTGCTCTGGAGGTGCCCAGCTCCTGCAGAGGACAGACCTTGGTCCTCTTGGAAAGTGTAATTAAAGTCGCAAGTGAACCAACGGGGAAACCTAAAGGAAGATGGTGATGCCTCCATGAACTGTGCTGGGACCTGCTGCCACACGGCTGCCTAGGGGATGCCAGGCTAGTTCTAGCCCAGGCATTTGCACGAAAGAGTTACTATTTTAGGAAGAAATTTCCATTCTGTAAGACTAGATAAACACATTGCCTCTCAAAAGCTCTTATATATTAGAGCTGTTTCCAATAGGAAAAAAAGAAGAAAAAAAAAAAAGAATAGAGGGAGAGAGAGAAAAAGAAATACCCAACTGTGCCACATCACATCTTACAACACAGGAAGATTGGGGAAGAAAAAAATCCTTCTGGTTCAAAAATTCCAGCTTGTCAGCTCGTTTTTCCTGGAGGAGAACATTTGGGAACTGCTGGGTTTTCCAATATTGCACCCAGCCCCTGGGGCAGACGATGGCTGGAGCCGCTCGGGCCATGAGGCCAGCCCCAGCCCAGGTGTATCAGCAGACACCCGCCGCAATAACCATCATTTCCAGTTTCTTCCCCTGTCCCGAGGGTAAACAGCCTGATTACCACACCCTGGAAAGTCTGATCCCTTTTATATGGGCTGGTTGGAAAATGTTGTGCCAAAAGCAGAGCATGTCCAGGCACTCTGTGCCGGGGCCACCTCAGCATGAACATCACTGCTCCTGTCCCCAGTGTGAATAATGCACAAATCTTGGTACCATCCTAGTAGTGCTCTGTCCCAAGACACCATTTCTCCTAATGCTTCACAATACTGTTTAATATTAGTCTAGAACCACCCTAAAGCAAACAGCTGTGTCCTTTTTTGTGCACACAGTTGTGCAAGAGGGTTTCTCTTGCAGCTCTGCGCCGAGGCTCGGCACACGGTGCTGCTCCACAAAGCCCTTGCTCAAGGTGCTTTCAAATCTGTCTTACCAAACACACGAGGAGTTTGCTTGCACACAACCTGGCTGCACTCATAAAAGCAGCTGCAAAGAATGTGACTATGTGGAACTTGAAGTGAGTCATCTTCTACGGAGCTGCAATCGATAATGAGCGAACGAGCCAAGGTTTTACAACTTTTACCATAAAACCAATTAGAAAAACATGTTTCCACTCAAAGAATGGAACTGATCACCAGATTTCACCATTTCTGAACTATGGAGCTTGCTGCATCAGTGACTGACTGGTGCCATCACTCACAGCCGTGCTATGGCCATGCTGCCATCACAGCAAATCAAGCTCTAGCCTTGACTCTGACTGAGCTCTGGACTCACTAGGACACAACTGGGATGGACAGAGACCCCAACATGGAGCAGTGAGTCCTGACCCGCAGGACATCATGTTTTGCCTCACTCGAGGGTTTGCAGGAGCATCAGCCAAGGAAACCACCATGCAAAACTTTGCTGTATTCGATTGCTAGGGTTTATGAGGTCGGTCTTAGCAGAGATTTTCACAGCTGAGATTAACAGTCTCCCTGTCAGGATCACTGTGAAGAAAGGCCTGTTGTGAAGTGCTTACAGGCCAAATAAACAAAATACACCCAGGAGCAGGAGGCCAAGCAGCGACTCTATCAGCCTGTCCAGGAGCCTGGCACATGCCCAGTGCTCTCCGGCCTCTTGGGGACACAAAAAGAGCCCTCTGTGGCCCCTCCTGCAAGCCAATGACAGAGAAACTAAAGCCCTACATGTCTATTTGATAAAAGATACTAAAAGAATGTGTGTGCGAGGAGAAGCTTTGGCCTGATGAAGACCATCTGTAGATTCATCTCGTGGAGAAATGCCTTCCTCAGGCAATTCAGAGCTGGAATCTGGATTTGGATGCTCTAAAGTACTCCCTAAAGAAGCTCATCCCTTTCCTAGTATAAAAATATCCTCCAGAGACCAGCCTGCCCAAGATATATATAAGATATATAAGATATATATAGTCGTAGATGAGAAATGGCGTTTTCTTGTGAGAAGGAGACATCTCTCCAGGCAACCCATGGTCATGGTGTCCCAGTGTCAGGGCTGTCGCTGCTCCCCACCATCACTCCGCTACAGTGGAGGTCAACCAAGGGCAGAAAACTGTGAAGGGACACAGAACCCGGACGTGTGGTCACACCTACCTTCTTTCTTCATGCCGGCCCTGAAGCATTTCTTCAGCCTGCAGTATCGACACTGGTTCCGCTTGTCTTTGTCTATCACGCACTGGCGGCTGAACCTGGGAGGAGATGGGAGAAACATGGAGCAACCAACTCATTGGCACCCTGAGAACCTTAACATGGAGCAACCAACTGATTGGCACCCCAACGACCTTGGGCAGGCCCAATTGCCCAGTCTTGATCACACTCTGCATGGAGAGAGCCCAGGGAAGAGCTTGTTCTGCCTCTAACACCATCCTCCTTTGCGTGGATTAATTACACTACATCCCACAGACCCTGGCAGACCCTGATATCTCTTCCATGGTGGGCTTGGGAACTTGCATGTGCCTGCACAGGAAAAGCAACGGGGTAGGAATCTGCCATGGTGAGAAGACACAACGCAGGACACTCAGGGACTGCCATCAGTTTCCCAAGCTGGTCCAAAGCCAAAGGTGCAAAGGCTCAAAGACTTTCCAAGGAATTCACGTCTGCAATAAACAGCAGAGCTGGGCTAAAAACGGCACTGCTCACCAAATAAGGATTCGTAGGCAGGGAAGTCTGTGCCATTTGCTTGGCTTTAACTCTGCAGCCCTTCCCTGGCTAATAGCACACACTGATTTACGGGTTCCTGGGGAGAAATTTCCAAAAGAAAGATCAGGAGTAGCTATTTCCTCCGGCTGTTGGGATCGCGCAGTGCCTGGGGTGGCCGTGGGTGGACACAGGGTGTCCACGATGGCTGGTGTGTTCTGGAGCGATAAGCACCCCAGGAGCCTGTCAAATAAACAGAGTGACTCGCAGGGCAAAAATTTGGAACGCCCTTAAAAGAGGAGGAACCTCGGAAGAGAAAGAGAACTTCCAGGTTTTTTTTTTTTTTTTATTCCTCCTGCTTTAAGATAAACAACATTTTTTCCCTAAGGTC
Source organism: Rhynchotus rufescens (assembly GCA_032273925.1). Taxonomy (NCBI): domain Eukaryota; kingdom Metazoa; phylum Chordata; class Aves; order Tinamiformes; family Tinamidae; genus Rhynchotus; species Rhynchotus rufescens. Next base: position 10,421 of record JAVCKT010018408.1, on the reverse strand, counting down.
AACCAAGATAGCGGCAGTATAATTTATAGCCTGCTTCTGGAAAAAAAATCACTCAAATATATACAAGCGTATATGTAAACATGACTCATTGGTATATGGTAGATTCTCAGAGCAATTGTAAAGCAGACACGGATATGTCAGTGTGTGCATTTTAATTGGTTTGAGAGCAAAACTGGAGAAGCTATGGGGGAGATGGAGGCTCCAGAGGTGACAGGTTCTTGGAGGCTCATTGCTTTTATGTGAGGCACTACTGGGAAAAGCAGGAAAGGTCTCATTTGAAAAGAAGTCTTTCACCTCCTTGGCATTCCCTTGCTAGACTGGGATGAGGTCAAGTGTCGCTCCACACCCAGAAGTTGTTCCTACATTGTTAACCCTCACATCTTGTAAGGGAATCAAAGTTCCCTTTGGTTAATATCACGGGGGAAAAAAGGGATTAGAAACTCACAGAATGGATTGCTCGGTGCCACGAAAGGTGTCACAGTGTGAGATGAGTGGGGAGCCCCTTACTCCTTAGCTCCCTCTCTTCTGGTCAGAAACCAAACTGCAGCATCAAGTTAGCAGTCACACCACATCAATTCATCACCTGGGGGCCCCACTGCAAATCCTGATTCCCCACATTATGGGCGATTCCAATAAACGGTGCAAATTTCTAGTAGCAGGGGTGGGTACCTGCAGGAGTAGACGTGGTTCTTGCGGACGCTCCTCCTGAAGAAGCCCTTGCAGCCGTCACAGCTGGACGCGCCGTAGTGCTTGCCGGTTGCCCGGTCCCCGCATATGGAGCAGAGGGAGCTGATGCCATTGGCGAGCAGGTTGCTGTTGGTTGACTCAGCTGCGATGGCCTCTGCGGGCAGAGCACAGAGCCCCTGAGACCTCCCCATCAACCAGAGGGGCCCTATAGGGGACCGCAGTCCATACACAACCACGCACAGGGGATCTTCTCAACCACAGCCAGGTGCCCTTCTCAACCACAGTTAGGTGTTCCTGGCTCTCATTTGGGGGTTTCAGTGGAAGGTTGGTTGAGAAGGTGCCCTTCAGTGGAAGGAGGTGCCTTTCAGTGGAAGGTTGGTTGAGAAGGTGCCCTTCTCAACCACAGCTAGGAGTTCCTGGCTCTCATTTGCTGGTTTCAGTGAACTGGAACATTTCATCCCACCTCAAGACACTCATGAGAACTGAGCAGTTACTTTTCATGCTACTTTTCATACTTTTCAGAGAAGCCAGGTCCAGAGATGAGATATGTACTTCTAAGGTGCACAAGTCTGAAGAACATGGCTCCAAGTTCGTGCCCTCAGAAGACAGTGAAAAGGACAACATTATCCCCAGTAATTATTGTGAGAGAGCGGAGGCAGGAAGGGTGACCTGATTCATGCACGTGACAAAGATGACTGTGACAAGAGGCTGCGGCTCTGAGCATCTCCGCAGCTCAACAGCTCTCACAAAGGTCACCTCAGTCCTCCCAAGTCTGGGTCGTTTGCCCTCTGAATCGCCCCATTGCTCGCTACTGGCTTTGGAGGGGTGCAGGAAGATCCTCCGTCTAAATTAAGCACCTAAAATTAGGTCATATGAAAGCCCTCTGTGATGGCCTCTGTTTGCACTCGCCCGTTTGGGGCAGGAATAGCTCTGTCCTGACCGGCTGCTCAAAGTCCCCTTTAAAGGTCGCCCGTAACCACTAGAGTCTTAAGCCTCCTAATTTGAGGCATAGCTTGGAAAATAAAAAAAAATAAAAAATAAAAATAAAAAAGGAGACACTTGAAAAGACCCAGATGACACAGTTTACATTGTGCTGAGAGGTGCAATGTGTGCCTGGTCTGTCCTGACCCGGCCACTCCACTTTTATGGAGTTATCGTTCCTTTGGGAGCTTTCCCTCTTTGGTTTTCCACTCCAGGGGAGAAGATCTCCTGCTGTAGGGACCTAGACCACACTTTAGGGACAAACAGCATCCTACCATGGGGACGAGCCAGACTGGACTGAGCAAAGCTCTGGTCCTTTGTACTGAGCAAGGAGAAAAACTCAGAGTTATTCAACGAGGAGGACTTGGCATGAAGGAAAGGGCACGAAGCTGGTTAGCCTGGGGGAAAGCTTTCTACAACATAATGCATAAAAATAGCTTTGGATCATCCCCACAAAACATGTACATATGCAGAGCAAGAGAGAGAATGCTATTTTGGTGTATGAATACGCATCAAAAATTTATAGTGAAAATATTTGCTATTCAATAAAAATTGCAATCGGGAGCCAAAAAAAAAAAAAAAAAGAGAGAAGCTTAAGCTTAAACAGCTTTAGCTTTTCAAAACCTGGACAGATTTTTACTGTCCAGACTCACAGAGAGTGAGGTTTTTAACATTACATGAACTTTTGAAAAGAGTTTATATGTTTGCGCTCTCAGAAAAAAAAAGGCATAAAAATGATTTTTTTCCATAATTGTTTTTAGATGAAAAATATTTAAATATTCTGTAACATTTTAAATCATTCCAGCAACTTGCCAGTTTTTATATTTAATATTAACCACTTATTTTTTTATACCACCTAAGGGACAAGGTCAGGACCGACCGTAACTCGTGCTGTACAAACACGAAAGCCAGTTTTCCTCCCCTCGTTCCCAAAAATATTGTCATCTAAATGTCACCTTCTAATAAAGGGATGAATAGACAAGTAGACTGTAGTGAGGTGGAGGTAACACAAGAAGAAAAGTGACAGTGTTTGCATCTTAGCACATGATGACAGAAATTTATCTCTTTCCCAAATCCATGCGAGATATTCCCAGACTTGACCTTTGTCAGTAGGAAACTTAGTCTATGCCTGAGGTGGTTAATGGTGATTTACATTGTTTTTCTTAGTTTTATAGTGCTTGTTAATGCAGTACAAAATAAGCTCTTGCCAGAATAACTGCACTTATTGCTAAATATTTGCATATCAGTTACTCCATCCATTTGTCATTGTTTTCTGAAGGAGCATGTGATCGTAAACAAATGCGCAGTGTGTGCTGGATTCCATTAAAAGAAAACTGCACAACAGAAATGAAGATAAAAAAGCCAATTCTCTCCCCACTCCACCCATGATTTCTCTGGTGACTTCAGAGGAGTTGAGCCAAAATCATACAATTTGGGTCTCCAAAGGACTCCTCATTCCTTAGCCGAGTCCAGATTGCAAAACATCCCCTGAGACTGCAAAGCATTTACTCATCAGAGAAGCTGTTTTCCTCCTTATGTCCGTAGGACATGTGAGGAACTGTTTGCTAAGAAGAGGAAGAAATTCCTAATCTGGCCTTAAATCCCTTTTTACTTCGGGAAAGACTATCAGCTGTAATCATGTGAGGGCCCATGGAAGTTACTGAGCTCAGTTTTGCCCTCACCCATACCCAAAGAAACACAAATTCTCAGGCTACAATTCAGCTGGGTAACTATACATTAGAGCAGACCATTGTAACAGTTAATTTTAATAAATAATACTAATTATAAACCCAACTCACTGACAGATGAGGAGTTCCAAACGCACAGAGGAGAGCAAACACACAGCGAATGCCATGTGCACAGGAGGAAGGTCTTGGCATGGCCTTCAACCCTACCCTGGGTTTGGAGAATGCCTGGATTTTTCCTGGGATGCTTTTGGTAGAGGAAAACTAGACTTGCTCCCAGAGCTCTTCCCTGCCTGAGAAATCATCTGAGAACTGGTGACCACCTACACAAGTCCCCAGCCTGCTCAGACCTGGACCTGGCTCAGTGCAGATGAAAAGAAGTCCTAGATGTCCTCACCACGATGCTCAGACATGCTCGGATATATCAGTTATACTCATTGCCAAGCAGCTCAACCAAGCAGCGATTAATCCAGGTCAGCGAAACAGCTCCAGAACAACTCCTGGTGGGATGGATCTGCTGAGCGACAAGCCCAGACCACAACTCATCTTGACCTCACACAGGTCCTAGACTGAGATGAAGACCAGAGTCCTCACCAGGGCTGTCAGTGCAATACACAGAAGCAGAAAAGTCAGGGTTTGAGTCCAAGAGCAAAGCCTGCCTAGCAATGACGAGCTCAGCCTAAAGGCTGCAACAGCTTTTTGGGGGAACATCAAGCTCGCAGGCACAAAACACACCGATTTTTGCTGCATGTTGCCTATGCTATATAAATCGTCACCAAATCAGGGCTGAAATGAAAATGTCAAACTTAACAGCTACAAGAAATGACAGTGAGGATGGTCTCATGCTGCTGGCAAACGGTATCTCAAGAGCAGGAGCTTGGATTGCTCCCTGAAAACCTCTCTGCTGCTTTTCCTTTCCGTTATTTTCCAGGCTACCGTGCAGTCAGCAGTTTCTCCTAAACATGCTCTGCCATAGGACACCTACCTTGCAATATTTTCTAAACTGGCTGTAGATTTGCATACCCAGAGACCCCAAGGCTGGTCCTGGCTTTGGCACGTGCGCTTTGCAGCTGCCAGTGAAATATCCCCCGCAACGAGTTGCACGTGCCAGGCTGAATGCAAAGGGCATGTAAATGTGGATTTAGGGCACACATCGCACTCAAACTAGAGTCCCAAAACCCCTCTTGCAAAACGTGGGCATGCAAATGCAGGGCTGGAGCAGAGCTGGCACTGCAAGCTGGGGCCAACGTGTCCACTGACACCGAGCCAGAGAATCAGTGCAATATAGGGAGCTAATTACATTGTAAAATATATACCCATGTCTATATATTTGACATATATACAAGCTAATTATGACAACTCTGAGGAGAGTGTTATGAAATGGCTATTAACAGCATATAAAAACAAAGTGAGAACACGCTTTGCAGTGGCAGGCAGGATAAAGGAAACAAGTTTGCACCAAATGGGGATATTTCCGCATTTACAACAGGTATTTCATATAGGAGGGGCAGGATTAGCCTCGTTTTTCATTCATTTTCTTTCACCATTTTTTCTATTTGAAACAGATTAATGTTTTATATTCCTCCTCCACTCCCATAATGGGTTCTATTCTTTATTTTTGAATTAATCGCAAAACATCTGGCAAATTATGGACTGCTTAAAGGTCAAGGATCCAAAATAATAATTGAATAACTACAGAAGCTTTCTGAAAGAGAATGCTTCACGCCGGAAGTGCTCCACACCATTAATCAAACTGAATTTTTGATGAAAAAAATATCCCAAAGAAGGAAATAATTAGATTTTTTAAAAAATGTCTTATTTGAAAATATTCCATTTTTCACACGCACACACAAAATTACTCAGAATGTAGGATTTTTTTTATGAACATTACCTATACTGAACTTATTTCTTGAGTTTAACAAATTTTAAAATATTTTGGAACTACAGGCTTTTTGTGTGAACTGCTCTTTTGAGGTGTATGCAGGAACTGATGGGTAGAAAATTTCCATGCATGGACATTTCAGCTCTTTTTTGAAGTTATTTTTACAAACTGTAGAAGAGGACACTTACCCAAGACAAACAAGCTAATTTCAAAACAGCTAGTTCCTGAGAGAACATGTTACTCATTAACAGCTAAGCAAATAACCCAATACTGATCTAGGTAAACTTCAGAAAAACTGAACCTGTCAGTCTCACGTAACGAAACAACATAAAGAGCCCCAAAGAGACTTAAGTAGTTTCATTTGCCAAAATAAAGCAAATTTTGAGAAACATTGTACTGCAGTAAAAAAGCAAAAAAAAAAAAAAAAAACCCTGTGTTAAAAAACAAAACAAAACATCTGTGTTTAATAAAATTTATGTAGTAGGATGGTAGACGGAAACCTTTCGGCAAAAATAATAAGAAATAAGATCCAGTCTATCTGGCACTAGCAAAAATAATTGAAAATCCTTTACTTAGCGATAGAAAGAGCTTTTCTTGAAGTTGATTTTAAAACAAAATTTATTTGGGCCTTTTAATTTCACTTACCTTCTGACACTCTCCATGTCCCAGATTAATAAATCTAATCATTTTGTGCTGTTGGCAAAAGTCATTCTGAAAGCCTAATTTCTTCTGACGCAACAACTAATGAACAAATGCAAGACAATAGAAAGACCTTCTTAATTTCACTAAGTTTCTTAACAAATTAAATGAAATTCTGCCGAAATGCTCCAAAGGCATTGCTAAAATTGGCACCATATTCGGTTACATGATAATTTGTATATTTTATGACTAATCTATCCTTCATGTTTCAGGCACTGAAAAGTCAATGTCACAGAATAGTACTTGCTTTAAGTCAGACTATTTTTCGCTATTCGAATTCCCTAAACAAACCATGCAACATGTTTTATTTCTGTGAACAAAGTGAAAGTGCTGGAATATAAAAAGTTACAGCTCATGGAAAATTTCTCCGTGTGTTTTAAAGGCTTTTGGGCAATCCTGGGAACAAGCATATACAACAAGTGTTCTTTGGATATTCCTTCTCAACCTACACACCTACTAAGTAAAATCAGATGCCCAATCTGTTGTAAGAATATAGCTGGCATTTTTTCCAATAATTGCATTTGAGCCTCAGTCATGGAGGGGAATGAACACAACTTTTCATGAAGAAATGCTAAGTCATTCAGGGGGACAAATGCATTGTGTTTCATCAGTAGCTTCACTAGCATTTCCTACACCTTGTGGACTCTTCAGAAGGTGACACTCAGCACATTAAGGGAAGAAATAACTCAAAATATGACCCTTAAGGGAAGAGGTCCCTTATTTCAGCCCAAATATAACTGCAGATTCAACGGTAGTTGACAGGTGAACTGCTTAAATATTATCCTTCCACCCTTAGCCCCACACCTCCTATCTGCCCCGTCCAGGTGCTCAGTTTTTGGACAGGATAGTAGCGGTTGTTCAAGAGGAAGTGAAGAGAAATCTCACCAGTGTTATTCGGAAGCACCCGCAGGTTTTCAAATTCCAGCATGGTATAGGAGGAATCCAAGGAGTCCACGTAGTCAGGCATATCCATGTCCATGATGGACTGACAAAGCTTCATTATTACTTGTCAACGGCAAAGGAAGAGGTGAGAACGGCGCCGCTGTCAATCACGGCCAAGGTTTCCTCCGCGAAGAGGGACACCTCAGCCCTTGAAATGACAAATCATTACCCAGCGCCGGCCGCAGTCCCCTCCCCGCCACAGGAGAAGGGATGAAGCTTTTCCCTCTCTCTCCCACACAGTCCCCTCCCTTCCCGGGGTGCATCTGGGCTCCGAGTCCTGATAATAGGATGTAGATAAGGCCTAGACTCAAACAACTGGGATTGCATCTTTGGGTCAATACAGCCTGGTTTATGGCCATGCCTGTGCAAACATTTTGAAAAGGGCTGCGGGGAGGCGTTCACACACATGGGCTGCTCTTCAGCAGTGGTCACGTCAAATAACGCCCATGGCGGGTCGATACTGCCTTTCTCACTACCAGCTACCAGCCCATGGAGAAAGACGGAATGACGTCTCTTGAAGCTGGAGAAGAAAATGAGTCAGTGTCATGCCAGGCTGAAGGTTCAAGGTAGGTCGGTACTCGGAGCCAGTGGCATGACCAAGAGTGATGAGCAGTGATGCTTATTGATTCTCACCTTGAGTTTCCAAAGGGGAAAATGGATGGCAGGGCTCAGAGGGTTGTGATAAATGAGGCTGAGTCTAGCTGGAGGCCTGTGGTATCCCGCAGGGGTCAGTACTGGACCCAGTGCTGCTGAACTTGTTCATCAATGACTTAGACAAGGGGATAGAAGGCACTCTGAGCAAATTCGAGGTCAATACCAAATTGGATGGAGTGGCCAACACTCCAGAGGACTGTGCTTCCCAGATAGGACAAGGGGCAATAGGTATAAGTTGAAATATAGGAAGTTCCATCTCCATGTGAGGAGAAGCTTCTTTACCGTGAGGCTGACAGAGCCCTGGAACAGGCTGCCCAGGGAGGCTGTGGAGTCTCCTTCTCTGGAGGTCTTCAAAACCTGCCTGTGCCCCATGCTCTGGTTGTCCCAGCTGGAGCAGGCAAGTTAGACTAGATGGTCTTTAGAGACCCTTTCCAACCTTACCCATTCTGTGATTCTGTGAACATGAGGGCTTGTCACAGCCAGCTTCACATTTGGCCCAGGAGACTTCGTGTCACTTTCCACCACCATCCAATCATCTACCATCCACCAGGTCTTTCTGCTCCTGCCACAGGCCATGGTGTTAAACAGCTCCCACTGAGCACGCTGTAGGTTGTTAGGGCAGAAGGTTTCACGTGATGGCAAGAGAGGGAAACAGAAAAGACTGGAAGTGATAAGACAGACTGCCAAGCAGGTACCTGGTATTGCATTTCATGTTGGTCCATACTAGGTTTTACTGGAAAAGACCAGTCTCATGGAATTACAACTCCAGTTTCTCCCACAGGACTCTGGGTTTTTAAAATTTACTGTATTTTGCCCAGAAAGATCTTTCCTTGTTAAGAGTCATGAGTTTTACGGCAAATAAAACACAGTCATGCATTTTGCTAATGCAATATGGCTTGAAATGGTTGGTTTAGTCCTGGTTTCATCTTCCAGGCACCTTCCTTGACCTTACCATTCCCTCTCCAGTGACGTTGGTGTGTGTCAGAGATTCTTACTTTCCATGAGTTGTTCTGTGAGGTCCAGTTCAACATCCTGTCAAATCTGGAGGAAAGAAGAGTCGAGAAATAGAGAGATGTGTTGCCAGAAAAGGAGCCTTGGCCAAAAAGAGAGGCTTGCCAGACTGCCTGAACTCTCACTGAACCGAGCAGCAGGGCGGCCTCGGTGTATCCTAGCAAACTCCAAATAGCAAGAAATATGCCCAAATTGAGTTTTGAAATATCTTAGATACACTCATTTTGATTTCATCTATGCAAAGCCAGCGTTTCACACAGGCTGCCAGGATTGTCCACATCCTGGGTACAGTAGGTAGACTTTGCAACGTGTTTACTGTAGATGGGCTTTTCCCCTACAAAGATTGGTTGCAGGTCCCTTTAGCTTTATTTTCTTATCATTTGTGGCGCATAAAGTGATTTCACGTGCTATAGATATTGTTTTCCTTCTTTCCTTTTTTTAAGAACACACTGTAACTAGTAGTGCACAAATGACTCCTAGGTTAGATAAGAAGTTATGTTTTTATCCTTGGACTCTGCCCTTAGGCTTTCAGTAATGCCAGCATCAGCTAAGTTAACATCTGATTAGTCGTTCTTGCGTCTTACTCAATGTCAGTCATAATTAGGCTGATTAATCTGGCACATTTTTGTGAACTGAGCTATGGGTGCACTCCTGCCTGATCCTCAGCACTCCACAACCCTTGCAGCCATGCAAGGACACTCGGACTGATTGCTGCAGTTCCTGTAGGATTTCTATGGGTCCTTGGCTATTAAAATAGGCCTCCTGGTAGGTACTCACCATCTTTTTGGAGAATCGTGGCCTGGAAAGAAGACGCTGGGCTCAGAGGCCTGTGGTCATCAGCCTTAGGTTTGGAAATCCCTCCACGTTCTCTGTCCTGCAGTCCAAAGCAGTGGTTGAGGTTCATTTCCAAACACTGCCGGGTGGTGAGGCCTTGCTCAAACCTTTCTTCTTCTGGGAATAAGAAAAGATTACAGTGCAAATTTCTCAGTTCAGGTCCAGGCTTCCAACGCCAGCTCCACAGTGTTGATCCCAACTGAGGTGTTACTGAAGGTGGTGCTGCAGTGATGCTACAAGCACATTTCTGTGCATCTCAGGTGCCAACACACTGTTCCAGACTACTCCAGCACAAACACAGCCCTGGACATTACTGAAATCTTGCTGAGGTCTGAAAATATTCTTATTTTCTCTCTCCCCATTTCTGTGCTGCACTTTGTGAGTTACAGCTGCAATTAGACTGAGTAGTCAAGAGATGAAACTGAGTTTTACTAACATCAAGAGAAATCCGGCTCACTTGGAGATGCCCTCATATCCAGCCTGCACTGTTCATGAAGCAAACATCTGCCCTAGCCAAGAATAGGATGGTCTCTAACTGACTTCTTCATTTCTTTATAATTATTTCACCTGACAGAGCAGGCTGACTGGGGACCTGAGCCTCCAGTTGACTTATGGTGGAGATTTAGATTCTCTTCTGTTGTGGTTCACAAAAGACACCTTATTTCTTTGCATCAGGGGTGAGGTTGACCAAATGTGCTCTGCTGTGATGCTGTTCCCAGGACTTCAGCTCTACCATGGAGCAGAGACCTCTTAGGCGTAGGGGTAATGGTGTATGGGTAAAACTGGACAGGATAACACCTTATTCCCAGTTTTCAAATAGATATTAACCATGTTCCATACAGAAGCAACTCTTCTTTCTAACATATTTTCCATTTATTCCTTTGTTTCATTGCCCATAGCTGCTAAAGATAGCCAGAGGGGGAAGGAGAAAGGGGGAAAAAGAGGAAAAAGCAGAGTTAGGGTAAATAAAAAGAGTCCAAATTTTCAAAGACAGCACTCTGAGAATGAATCAGTGTGATGTCTTACACTGGAGAGGACAGAAGACA
>JAVCKT010018407.1:0-17619 GCA_032273925.1 Rhynchotus rufescens | reverse complement strand
CACAAGCTGTGACGAGGTGGCGGGTCTGCTGGGGCACTGCAGGGGACATCAGATTCCCTGTTTTGTGCATGTCAGTGACTGCACCTGGGCAGGGGGCTCTCTGTGCCCTCCCCAAATACCCGGTGTCCATGTGTCACAAGAGCTGCTGGCCTCAGGAGATGCCAAACTCTCGTGGGCACCTCTAACCTCATTCACCCCAAAGGAAAGGAGCCGACCTGCAGGCCTCCCCATCGTGTAGCTCTGCATCAGGTCTATCCCGCAGATTAAAGGGCTGCTAATTCACCACATGTCTGTGAACAAGCCTTTCAGGAAAAGCTTCCATTGACACCGTTGCTAGTTTACACTGTTTCAAGTGTTTCAAGCAAGAACTAAGCAAAGCCAGAAAATATCAGATGAGACAAGAAAAACATTCTCCTTCTAACTGATGGTAACAATGAGATAATCTCAAAATAGGTTCATAGGATCATTGCTAAAATTCAGGGGCTGTTTTTTCTATAGTTACTGCATACACACCCACACAAACTGGAAAAATTCATTCAGAACCCAAGCTGATCTGTGGAGCCCTTTTTCCTCAGGCACCCCTGGGACACAAGAAAGGAGCAGGATAGAAATCATGTCTATTTTTTCTGGAAATACAGTTTTGGGATGCCAGCTTTTCTGATGGCACCACATCCCTTCACTGCACTACGTTACTAATGGGTTGGCATTGCTGATTCACAGGCACAGCTTGTCGCTTGATGGGGATGTCCCTGCTTGTCAGGCTGTGAAACAGACCCAGCTCACAATTTGGTCCCTTCTGTCATCTACTGGGGAAGGGACACACCTGAGGTCTCTGAATAAAAATCACACAGGTCAGCCTGACTTGCACCTACTAAAAACTTAGACGATAGATCTGATCATTTTTTAAAAAACTAGTCTTCATCTAAACAGCTTATAATATAACTGGACTTGGGGCAATCAGGCTAATAAAACTACAACAAGTGCCTAGTTTACTACTCAATAAGAAAAAAAAAAAATTTGAGTTTTGCTGACTGAAGTGTGCAAAAGATGGGGAATAGTTACTGCTAGCTCAAAATAGGGGAAACACTATTCGTTACTCCAGCTGTGTCTGTGGTTTAACAATGCAGGTATAAGCACATCCCAAGCTCACTGCAGCGAGACTCAGCCACAAACACCCCTGGCACCTTCCCGCTCCTGGCAGGGCAGCCAAACTGTCACTGAACCGTTTGGGTTATTCTGTTGGTACCGGCATGTCCCAACCCACCCTGCTGACACGGGTGACGAGGACATTTCACTCCCTTCCATCTGTCTGTGACAACTCATGGGGGTTTTCCCATGAGTTTTCCCATATCCATGCAAGAGAAAAGTTGTTCTTTGGAGAACTTTGCTAAGACAGACAAAATTCTACTTACTAGATCACTGAACTTGTTCAGAAAGCAACAATCATTACTGTGCCATGAGCAATGACTAAACCCTCAGAACTGGCACTGAAGAACTCACTGAGAAACAAACACTGCTGATGTAAATCGCTCCTTTTCTGAAAGTTCCAGATAAGAGTTTAGACCCTACTCTCCAGTTAGAAATGAAAGAGTACTTACTTGCAGCCCTGCTTTCTTTTCCCTTGCCAAGCATCAGAGATCTGTAAGGGGCCTATTTTGCTGTGATGCTGCACACTTGTGCCAGCTGAGTGGTCATCAGTGCTAACGTGAATCCTTGTGTTTGGAACCACGTACCTGTGACACGACCAGAATAACTAAGATGTGGGATTACGAGTGCATTTCAGGCATTTAGGAGTGGAGGGATGACTGACAAGGGCACAGTGAGCCCACCACACAGGAGGCCATCACGTGAAATGCTTCCCCACGCCAAAAGCAAATTCTGCAATGCCAGCTTACACTTTGAGCCTGCCAGGGGTCCATAAATTGAGACACATTTGGATAGTCTGTGTGTTGGAGACTGAACCCAGCACTGGTTTAAGAGCAAACAGATAAAAGGATTCTTTTAAAAAGGCAGGTGTGAGAAGTAAAAAACACTACCATTGCAATTAACCCGCTCAAAAGGCCATGTGTCATTCAGAATCCAAACACTCGAGCTAGGCAAGAGTGCTTTGCAGAACAACCTGTCTCTGCTCAGCAATTTCATAGTTTTACAGCAGGCAAGTAACAAGCTGCTAAATAAGTTACTGGTAAGAGATGCAGCAAATGACTAGTACCCTGGAGTGCTCTTTTAGCCTAACACAATTAAGTTCAAATTATTAAATAAAAAGCAGAATATTTGCCTTACATCTACTTTTGACCTGGCTACTTCTATCTGGTAACTCGAATGTGAAGTACTACTCTGCTGTTCTGGTAGCAGACAACCTCCTAGACCAAGTAGCAGCACATTCTGACAGTATTTTTTCATTTTGCTTTCTCTATCCAGTAAACTTCTAGACTCCCCTGTACATATATTACTGCACAATAATAACATTAATTACAGCAGTATATGCAAAAATAATGCTATATTATATATAATGTTATATTACTGTCTACACAAATGTATATGTCAGCTTGGGTGTGTGAATGTGAACTTGCCTAGCTCCAGAGGAGAATCGACAGGAACCATCTGGTCTGCGTTTGCTCAGGATAGGATAGAGCTAAGCATGCAGGAATTCAGACCTGCTGAATGTGAGTAAAAGATTTTTAACTGACTGTTACTGAATACAGTTCACCTTGATCTGTTCTTTCCTGACAACCTTGCATCTAATTTGCCTCCTCATTTTACTGAAGTTTTAGTTCAGTGCAACTTCAGTGCTTTTGAATGAAGCTGTGCCAGCGTAAAATGAGAGTAATGTAGTAATGTAATACAAGGGATGAAGGAGTACAATAAGCAAGGGAGGCCATAAAGGTGCCATCAGCAATGCTGTCACTGCTGTAAGGGGACTTTACATATGACTTTCACAGTACTGTGGGGAAGTCTCCTGGAAAATGACAGATAGGTATACCCCAAAGCAAAAATATAACCCAAAGCTTAGGGAAAGGGCTGAAACCTACTTCTGGCTCTACTGTGCATATCTTCATTTACATGTTTCCAAAGGATTATTAATCTTTGGGTGATTATAGATTTTGAGAAGTAGAAGGGGAACAGAACAGGTGAGATGGGAGCTCTATGAAACCAGAGTACGTTCTGCTTGAAGAAAATGTAAGAGGTGAACATTGGGGCTGAGAAGACAAAAGAGATAGCTCAGGAAAGGAAGGAATATTTTGAAAAGTGGCAGAGGGTGAGGAGCACCGTGGTGCCCAGTGGGCCTGAACTGCAGAGTTAAGTAAGCTGAGAGACAGTGAGGATGGGCCCTGGGATCTGGAAAGTGCGAGTCAGGGGGTAATGCAAGAGAGCCTTCCTAAAAGGAAAATATTTTACTTGCTAACTGCAAAATGGTAAAGCTACATTATCATTAAAAAAAAACCTTTTGAGCTACATAAAAATAATGAATCTGTTTAAATACAGAGAGAAATTTCACCCATCAAGCTCTACAATGAGCCCAAGGCTTTGTCCCTTTCCAGCACAAACAGACCTGAAGAGCCTAAGGCTATGCACTAAGGACAGTGCTAGCACTGTCACAGACGGGCTGCCAACCTTGCAGATCAAGTTTAATGACATTCCTTCCCAACACCAGTTTCACAGAGTGCCATAAATTACCCAGCAAGGCCACGCTTGGAACATCATGAGCAAATTCAGAACTACCATCGTCTTAACTGGTCTCAGGAAACTAATGCCAGAGCCTAAGCCCAACACGTCAGCCCTGTCTAGAGGCAGCCTGCATGGCGCCTTCATTCTCTTCTGTTCACCTTCATGCACTTGTAATGATTTATTGCTCTGTTTGGGAGCCTGAATTATCGCCTCTGGAAGGGAACAAGTTGGACTGTGGCTGTATCCACATCACGCTCTGTTGCCTGCAACAGACCAGCCTTCAGCTGAAAAGCCTTCAAACGGTATAATCAGATAGAAGCTTCTGCGAATGAGTAAGAAGAAATCAAGATAGATAAATACACAATTAAACACTTTCTTCAGACCCCCAGGGTTGCATTCTTTGATTAGTCTTATCCATTGGCTGGGCCAGGATTGAAACTGATCCTGAACTGAAAACATTTCAGTCACTCATACCACTCAACCACCAAACCACACCACCAAGGTTAGTTTAAATGAGATGCTTGAGCCTTAATCTATTCTTTATTTCAGGTACTTTTGCAGGAAAGTCACAAAGATTCTCTTTCTTGTTGAGAAAGAGAGATACTCTGTGCCATTTTTTTCTGTGCTTGTAGCATGCACATAAATCAGTGGAAAAAAACGCAGATGTGAAACTGTGCAAGACAAGCATCTTGTGGGCATCATCATTCACAACACTTACCTGCAGCGCAGGAAACCAAAAGAGAACAAAATCCCGATGTGTTGACTACTACTCAACTGATGAGGCTAATTACTGGGTGTTAAAAATACATATCTAATTGTGTTTACATATTTATCTCAGCAAAAAGATTCAAATTAGGAATCACAGAGCTAGTAATTATCAGGCTGGATAAGAAAACCTAACTCGCCTGCAAGACAGCTCAAGTACAATCTAGGAGAAGCCAGTTCTCAAAGGCAAAGCCTACAAAACCCAAAGCCACGTCCCGTGCCGACGTGGCAGACACATGGTGAACATCCAGGTCCTCTTTTGGTGACAAGAGTGACTAACCAAAGGACATGTTTGGTCAAGCTGCTTGGCTGCCTTGGCAGAGCTTGGCTGTGCTGGTCCTGTGCTGGTGGGCATGAGGTGGTGCCATGAGCAGTGTCCATTCAGGGAGCAAAAGGGCAGCTTGCACATCCAGTTGCTATTGGCATGAGCGTGGCTATACAGACCTCCTTCCTCTCTTCAATTAGCTTGCAGAGCTCCTGACACAGCAACCTCTTAATGACCTATTTTAGCCAAGCTTCATTATTTCAAGAAGTACAGCTTATGTGGGCCTGGATCTTACACAAATGAACAGGGTCAGCTACGCTTAACGCAGGGTGCTTCATGTGAGGCATTTCTGCCTTATTCAATTTTCAGAAACATATAAACATTACTTCTCCTAACAACTCTTAGTACTCAAATAATACTCAAAAGCACTGTAAATTAACTGAAAAATTGGCATTTGCTTGCGAGATAAGTAAAAAAGAAAAAGGATAAGGAATCAAGAAATGAATTGTCCTATCCCATAAAGATAATTAGTAAGAGGGCCAATATTTGAATTCAGAAGCTCCCTATTCATAGAGCTAGACTCGTTTTTTAATTTCAAGCTGTATTACAGTTGAACATGCACTTTTTAAGTTTCTTACACTGTTTGGAACACATTAGCCACTGAATTTATACAGTAAAAACACCAGTATGTTATCTCAGAAAACATTTTCCTGGTAATCTTATTTGCTAAATTCAATAGCTACCTAATACCCAATCAGTTGAGGCACAGATGGAAACTGTTCTGCATTATTCTAGGTGAAATTGCATGATTGTGGCACAATTATAAGCTGTCCTAAAAAGAAAGTTATTATGTGTAATTATCACCTGAAAAGGAAATAAAAATGAGTATTTTCAAAAGCTTATTTAACTTTTCTTTAGCCAAAGAAACATTCTAGTGTATTTATTCTGACATAATGGATGTCTCTGGAATAGGGAAATTTATCCACTTATCTTCTGCAGGAGATATTTGCTAGAACTCGGCCTCACATATCATTACTTTCATCTGAAAGGCAAAAAATACAGTTTTAAAGTATGCCACAAACTTAGAATTATTGATAACACAAGTTAATTCTTTGCTGTGATATACAGCGGGTATTCAGCTGGAGCACACAAGACTCTTGCCAGCTGGTTTCTCCTAAAAACATGTCTAGAAAGTGCTGAGTCTAAAAAATGGTAAGTATTATTCCTTTGAAGAAACAATCAGGAGATTATGGTAATCAGGCTATGAATTGAAATACATATTCATCACAAATAAAAGCTGAGCTCACCTTGGATAAATGTCTTGAAAAAAGATTATGCGGTTGGATTGTCCTCAAACATAGTAGAATTATTCTTTCCACATGACCTTCAGTCAATCATGCTAGAAAAATATTTATTCCTCGCCCTAACCTTTATCTAAACTTTCTGCTTCTCAAACTACCTGAGCAAACGAATCTTCTGCCTCTGAGAATTTTCATTAACAGATGTTATCAGCCTTTCAAAGTCTCTCTTCATCAACATCTCACCCTTTGGTATCTGCATTTTAATTGCCCTTGCAGCTGGAATATGTCTCATGTCTCAACCTGTAAGCTAATTTCCTTTTATTTATTCTGAACACTAAAAAAAAATCTAGCAATCAAAGGGTGAGAGCTGATCTTAAAAATATTCTGAAATGTAAATTAGTTTTTATGATAATACAGATGATAAATTATGGATTCATACTCACAGCCTGCACGTGTGTTTCTCCACAATCATTCACTTCGTAATTTCTGCCTTTTTTTTGCCAATGGGTAGAACTTGTATATAGCTCAATTATTTATTTTTTTTCCCAGTTCCAGCATTTCTCTCCATAGCAATAACAAATCCATTAATCAAGATGGATTTGATATTAATGCAAAATAAGTCAGTACACTTTCTACACTACTCGGCAATAAGATTTGATCTGAATAGGGCTTAAACACTCAAGTATACATCCTCTGCACCAACCAAGGCACAGGACACATCATCTGAATTTACTTTATACTGCTTCCTGCTTTGATGTGGCCACAGGATGACAGCTTAGCAGGACAGCAGCGAAGCAGCACGACGTGGATAGACAACACCCCACCTGGAATGAAGTCTGGGCGGGCAAGGCATCCCTTCAAAACACTTAAGGGATGAGGTGACAGGACCAGCACGATCTGGTTCAGTGCTTGGTGTCAATGGTCTAATGCCACTTCTTGCACTGTTGTGCTACACGTGTCAGAGAAAAAAAAATCCGCTTTATTCGCCAGGATGCTGATGTGCAACAGGCTGATACAGCCCTCACAGCAGAAACTACCAGTCCCTAGGGAGGAAATTCCTTGGTCTTCACTTGCTTTTGAAAAATGAGAATACAAGGGCAATCTTGATTTTAATTTTTACAGCCCTATTTGAGTGTTAGAGATCTGTTTCATTACATAAAAATCACTATGAATTTTTTGCATCAACCATGCCTTCCATAACATCCAAACTATTTTTTGTCTGCTGATTTGTATTTTGCAGCTTGTAAATACATGGATTGCAGTCAATAATTTTAGAAGGGAAAAAAAATAAAAAAGAATTGAACCCAGAGTCACCTGCTGAATATGCTACTCTTGATACAGTTTAAGCAGGCAGCTTAGATGAAACATTAGGCTAGACTGTATGGAAATGTGTGAACATTTCACCTTAAGTTTTCACTAAGAGGAAACAGGGATGTGATTCAAAAGTGTAGCTTTGGCCTCTTTTTTCCCAGTTTGGAAGAGCTCAGTGGGGAAAGGAATGAGAGGAGAACATTGTTGGAGCGGTGCCACCCTTCAGCTGCAGACCTCCCTAAGGCATTTGAAGCTGGCCCTGACTACAGCACTCAGGCTCCTACAACACAGGTTAGCTTCTTGTCTGTCTCTTCTTCTGTGCTTCCATCCCATTCATTTTTATGCTCTACAAATGGTATTTGTGCAGGAATTCTAGTCTATCAAAAACAATAATGGCAGCATTATCTAGGCACGGGTAGAGTTTGTCTAATTTACTACTGTCATACTGATGACTTAAAAATACCACTATGGCAGCCTTCACAGAGAATCACAAGTAAAACTTCCAAGACAATTTCATCCAATACCTCAATACCTCATCCTACCTGGCCACCTTGGACAAAAATTGGTCCTGCGTATAAGGTGCCTGTTGACAAAGAGGCACATACACTCAATGTCCTTTTCTAAACTAGCACACAGAATATGGAACCTTTTTTAGTTTTTTGTTCAAGAACTAATGGTTACTAGATCTGAGTTAACTTCTACTAAACACCTAAAAATCTATTTCTTTGTCAATATTATCAATAAAGCTTCAAAGAGAAAGATTTGTTCTTGCTTATAACATACTCTCTTACCATATGCACACGATCCAAGATGGGCAATAACTAGGACACTTGCAGCAACTAATACTTCTGCCCATGATCTTCTCGGAAATGGCTCATTTCACTGTGCACCATAGGTAAAATCTTCACCAGGAATTTTCATTCATTTTCCAAAGTGACTTGAGGGGCACACTAAGATTTCATTTTCAGGGGCAATTAAGATGCAGATGGTAGAAGCATCTCAGCAGGTGGGGTACCTGCACTCCCTCGATTTAAAAGGCGGACAGGGAGTCATTTCACTGAGGTGCTTTAGACAATGCCACTATGTATATGCTGAAACCCTAAATACCTCTGAAATACCTGTCCTTTGGAAATGACTTACAAAAATAGGGTATGTTCTTTGGAGAATATGTACTCTGTGGCCTGCTTAGAAAGTGGCACACAATTCTCTGCAGAATACATCACTAATTAGCTACTTTATTACAACCCATTCAACAAGTGTGCACAGCATGACTGCTGGACTCAATGGGATGTATACATACCTGAGAAGAATTATAATTTACTGCCTTGGAGAAGAACAAGGAATTATAAATCTCCCCTCCACGGCTTCAGAGTGGGGAAATATAAAAGGAAGGCGTTGCTACTAAACTGCAACTTGCTCATTTTCAGAGTTCTAGCCTAAATTGTTCTTAATGTTTTCTCGGAGCTATTCTGTAAAATTAGAAAGCTGTAAGAAACACATCCTCGGGACCAGTCAACCTCGGTACTCTCATTATTTCAGACTTTGCACCCAATTACTCTGCCAAGTGTTTACTCTTATCCAAAATGTTTATATACTATTTGAATATTCATTCCAATATTCAGTGAAACAGAAGAACTCTTCTATTCCTCTTTTTCTGATACTATCCTGACACGACTGCTCTTCCATAACTTCAAAGCACCACAAATCTAACTGCATAGTTAGCAAATCATGATGCAACATAAGATGTTTGGTATTATCTAATCTGAAGCAGTCACTATCTAGTGACCTGTGCTCGGAGCTACAAGCACAAGCCCTGACAGATCTCCACGTCCAGCTCAGCATTACTGCAGTCTTTTAGGAAGATTTTTGTATTGAACAGATGAGGTCCCTGTATATAGAAGAACACTTTGAGTGGTCTGCTCCAACGAGCACTTCAAAACAGAGGGTGACTGTCCCACGGCTCCCCTCCTCCTTCAGCAGGATGACACTTGTTCGAAGTTTAGGCTTATTTTTTTCCCAGGTAAATGTCTCGAAAATAGAGACATTCTGTCCTTTTTTCTTTAGAGACATTTTACTATGGAGACTTTTTGTCTCTATAGTAATTATTTCTGTACAGGTATGAAAGGCAAGGGAAAACCAGGTCAGTCATGTCTCTGAGCAACTGGAGGTGCCCTCCATAAAAAAAAAATCCACCTAACCTGACTAATTATTAATGTACAGATGTTCTAGGCTGAAAATATGTTACTGCATACTCCAGGGAGCTGGTCCCCTCTCATTATATTCAATAGCAAGCAATCCTCCTCCTGCAATGAAATACCAAGCTAACATCTTCATTTTTACAGGAAAAAGATCTACTATTGCTGTTTCTGTAAAAGAAGTCAAACATTTTAAAAGTATATTTTCTAACTACAAGATTATTTGGAGTAGGCTATATATATATATATATATATATACACACACACACATATATACATGCTATATGTGTTTGTGTGTATATATATATATACACACACACACATACACAGTAGATATATACAGCATATCACGACATTTTGAATCACATTCCAACTGCACTGCTACACTCATTACCTCTGAGGACGCAGCTTCTGATGTAACATTTTTTGTTTTTTATTCAGCAATTTTATTTTTTGTCTTGAAAAGTCTACACTATCCATTTCATCCCTAACTCATCATCGTTGTTCTTCAGAAAACCCTTTCAGTTCTGTGAGTAATGGAAGTCACGTTGGCATCTTCATTCCCATCTTTCAGGAAAAACAACATTGTTCCCTTTGCTACATGTGATGCCTTCTGCTCATTTACTTGACTCACGGAGGTTCACCTCTGTACTCCACGCTCCAGAGAGTGTTGGATTTATGCCACTATCTGTCCTGCATAGCAGAGGGGAAACCACCCAACTTACCAATTCCTCAGCCTCTCACATAACAAAAACACCTAGTTTTGCAGATGCAGTAATGTCTTCTCCTCCCTCTTACATCCCATAGTACATTAGGAGCTAAGCAGGCAGGAAGCCAAATTAACCAGGTGTATTCCAGATTAGTTCTTTTCCATTTGCTATGCTAGGAAAGATTTGGCAACCAACATTAGCCTAAACCTCCATCACCAAAGCCATCAGAAATTGCTGTGGGAATTTTCACAGATCGTTTCCAAATATTCCAGCCACTCTTCTGAAGAGATGAGTATGCATTATTCCTGAAAGAGTTCACAGGAGGACTGAACTTACACTCAGGCAGAAGAGTAGAGAGGACACCAGTTAACTTAAAATTTTAAAGCAAGCAGTTTGCAATAGTTTTTTACAAATCTTTAACTCTGAGATCAGGCCACAACCACAGAGCAGTTTGTAACACTTCCTGTCAATGCCTGCACAGAAGGCTTGTGTACGCTTTAGACCTGCAAATATTTATATCCAAGCAAAGTAATCACTATCTTGTACTCACCTTGTCCTAGCAACGGAGCACTTGCCCAACAGCCCTGAGTTTTGCTGCTCACTGAGAGGGAGCAGCACCAAGTGCTGGACCGAACTGCCTGCACTGTTAAACACGCACCAGCAAGATGAAGTGGCTGCTTTGCAGCCAACTGCAACAGGATCTTCGCCGTGATGTTGGCTTCTTAGCTTTCATCAAAGAAAGTAATACTAAATTGTACTGGCCAATTACAGTAAAGTAATAAATATGATGCAGAACGGTACATTTTATACAGTAAAAAGTGGAAAACAAGTCTCTTCACCTCCATCAGCTTTACAAGCTCCATTCTGAGGGGAATCTAAACACCAGTACTGTAATTCTAGACATTTACATCTGTTGATAAGACATCAGTATGTAGCTGTTACAGTAAATCAGGAAGAAGTTAGACCTTTTAAAAAGTTAGTTCTATAATGGCTAAAGAAGATAGAACAGGTGATTTGAATCCAAATGATAATCATTGCTGCTCACATGCATGTGGCCAACAGAGAGGATACGTGAGCAGTATAAAAAGTCTAGGGCACCAGAGGCACTCACCACTGCCTTTCTCCTACAAGTTACATGGACAGTACAATTCATTTCTTTAGAAAGAACCCTGAAGGAAAAAAGAGAGATCACAAAAGACAAGACTGTCATGAAGCCCAGCTTTTTATGGCACTACTTTATGGCAATTTCAAAGCAACTCAGAACAGGTGAAAGCATCAAAACAACTAGTGAAACAAGAGGAGTTCAGGCATTAAGCAACTTCCATGCACTGAGAGGAAACAAGAACCCAAAGATAAAGGCTGCCCTTTAAAACAGTGTGTTTCTATTAACTGCAGAGTCAAAAACTATGGCAACACGACTGCTAAAAGCACCAGCAGTTTGGAACAGGAACCTCTGCTCCTTCCAGCCCTGTGGAGGTAGCTGCTCTCAAGAGGCAGCTGCTAGATTACAGGGGTACCTGGCTGTCCTTTGCAGTCTGAACCACGGCTAGTGACAGAAACACACACATCCTGGGCTTTTGCAAGGAGTACAAAACTGCTTGCTTTCCTGGCGTTTTTCTTGCTTAACTTAATGGATTTCAGAGGGTTTTTCTTCTGTTGCTTAGGGCTTTTGCTTTTGAAAACTGCAGTCTGACTGTGACAAAGGAAAAGCTCGCAAGAGCTTGAGGGGATTTCTACCATGGTATTTATGAGGACACCAGCAGTCTCGTACCTAGTACATTCTTGTACCTAGTACGAGAAAGATCTGGGCCATCTGGGCCATCGCAACATTAGATTCTGTCTAGGTCCATCTCTGGCATCTTCCAAAACACTCTCAGCAGTCAGAGGAAAGCTCTACCTCCTGTGGGGCCATGGCACTATTCATCGTCTCTATGATATGGGACAAAAATAACAGAGATTAGGTTGGCCGTTTGGAAAGCACCATGCAAGAAACATGACAGCAAGCAAACCCGACTGCTGCTGGCCCGAGGCTTCCTCTGTCTGCGTGGAACCTGCAAGCAGTAGCCCAAGCTCCCGAGCGGCTTCGCGTCGGATTAATCCTTCCTACAGTAAATACAAACCAGTATCTGGGGCAAAGGGAAAAGCATCTTTCATTTCCATTAATATGTTAGCACTGAGTTTGGTAACTTACTGTTTAAGTGAACAGCACCCAAGAAGTCTGCACCAAGGTGATGCTTGGTCAACATCACACCTCTGCACCCCAAAGCCATGGGGCCAAGGCTGCACTGAGCAGAAAATAATCAAGCATGAAAGGCAGTATGCTCGGTACTGGAAAAGCTTCAATAAACACTATTGGTGTATCTGTCTTAACAAAAGGGCTAAGACACTGTCCTAATGGCAGTTTCATACTTCTTACGAAGGACAATCTTATAAATGTTCATAAATGATTACTGAATGTCAATAATCTACTTTATACATAGCGGAAGGGCAGCAATTCTATAATTAAATAATGATTTAAAAATCATTGTTAAGGATTAGATTTTCTTCGACCAAATTTAACATAAATATATACATTTATCCTACGATTACAGAGATTACTTGTAATGCTGTCATTTCTGTAATTTCACTGAACTTTCCTCCCTCTTTTCCAAGTTCTACTTGCCTTTAACATGAACAAAATATTCTTTCTAGGACTGAATTTGTACAGATAGGAGAGAAAATACACAATTATTACTTATGTTAAAGAACCTACTGCTATATCACCACAGAATGAAACGGAAAGCCTTGGAAAGGAAGTGAGAATCTTCAGGCATGACCGCAGATCCACATACTGCAATTAAGTGAATTTCTAACATCTGACTTAGATCTGACACCATTAAAGAATGGTGTATAAAAAAGAGAAAAAAAATATTATGCAACTTTTCAAAATGGCGCACAAGAACACCTCATATTATTTACACAACGATCATACTGTCTGTAAGGAAACATTTTTAAAATGGCCATTATTCATGCCAAGTCCTTAAAAATATATGTACGAGAGTGCAAAAAGAGAAAACATCCAGGAATCAAAGTATGGAGGACAATTGTGATTTTGTACAAGTTTTTATCCATGTGTGACATTTTGCTGTTGTTCCAAATTGACCTGTACAGAACCTATTTCTAAACAGAGAAGGTCAGATCTTCACCTGTTGCAAATCTGCATAGCTGAACTTCAAAGAAATGTATTGAGCGGCTTCAGCTACGCTCCAAGGCATATTCTGATTTTTACACAGCTGAACTGACTTGGTTACATTCAGCTGCAGTTCGAATACCCTGCAGTAAAAGTCTTAATGTTAAAAACACTCTGACAAAATCCAGCTTTGCAGTCAGATGGAGGTCACTGAAGCCACAAAAGCACTATCTGCAGAAAAATGTAAATTAACATCTCCTAAACCAAGATCACATCTATGCAAAATGAAGAGCACTTAATACTTAAGAACAAATATCATTACTGCGCCCATTATCTTTTTAGCCATAATTTTCATAAGAGACCCAATAAAGTGTTATGAGGATGCAGCTGGCATCTGAAATTCAGTGCAAGTCAGACGATGATGATGTTTGCATTGCCTACTGTGGCCAGGATTCAAAGAAGGTCAAACCAGAGATTACTTGAATTAAATCTAAATGATAACAACCCACAGCAGCTCACACTTTATATGCTTGGCTTCATATATATTTTTTTAATGAAAACTCAGAGTAATTCTATTCATTTCAAAATTTCAAGGCCACCATTCTTATTTAGGCTTCCAGATAGACTAGTCATGAAACTAAGTGAAATTATTGCTATCTAAAGGGGAATTCAAAATTACACAGCCAAGCTAAATTTTTCCTTTAAAGTAAATGGTGCATTAGTCTATAGATATTACTATATAGCTCAAGCTAAAAGGGAAGCACTGCTTTAGTGTTTTTGATGCTGTGGGCCACTAGACTTCTCTCTGCACTGCAGCACAAGGAAAACAGAATCAAAGTGTGCACAGAATGAAAAGCAAAATAGTCATTACTCAAACACATGTCACTCGCATCCACTTCTTTGCTTTCTTTGAGAAGAATAGCAAAATGGAGCCAGAGAGGCCACCTACCACGATAACTACATTATTTTAGTATGCGTGCATTACCTTAAATCATAATTTTCACTTTCATCAGCTTATCTAAAAATATACAAGTGAGCAATGAAAAAATGAAATATGCCTTTTTCAATGAAATTCATGTGGGAAATAACCACCTTTATTGCATGACTAATTTTCATCACACTGCAACAGGACAACTGCCACATCATGCTGAATGCTTCAAATGGTTGTGTTTAAACTGTCTCCGTGATGTGGGATATCTCTAAAACCAACATGTGCTAATGTAGCAGAGAGAGTTTCTTTATAAAGCCTTAAAAAAAAAAAAAAAAGGCAAAAAAAGGCAAAAAAAAAAAGGCAAAGATAAAAAAGGCATAGCATGAAACTCGACCTGTCAGTGCATAAAGCAGTGCTGCCTCGAGGCTGCAGTAACTCACACATCCTCATGTTCACCCCTGAACCTTTGGCACCTTCCCTGAAATTTCTCTTTCACAGAGGAGCTCAGATTTCCCACCATTCACCCCCAATCCCTGCCTTTTAATGGCAGCTATGACAGTAACATTAAAAATATGTCGGTCTGCCCATTACATGTGTAGGTGAGTGGGGCAAAACAGTGCAGCAAGTGACAGAAAACAGACAACAGGGTATAGGGTAATTTCAAAGAATCTCCGAAAAAACGTTCCTGCAAAATTATGTGTTCACGTCAGTCATTACTGTTTGTCTACAGCCAGGCATAATTAGATTTTATTCCTTTAATAAAAACTTGATCCAATTTGAGGTTATCACTGTCAGTTCACGAACAAGAATGCCTGATCGATAAAGCTCCCACTCCTAAGCAATAGGCATTTCCAGCTACAGAGCAATTACTGCCACTAGGGCAGGCAGCTCAAAGGCTTCGTCTTGCTGAGCCAAACAATGTCACAAGGCTGGCTTTTCTTTTCCTCATCTATCCTTCTTCCCCCTCCCTTTTTGTCTTCTCAGAATAAAGCCCTAGCTTGCTAATAAAGGATATTTTAAACCGCCGCCTGAAGAACAATATTTTTTCATAAATCCTATCTTTCTCTTCTTTTTTTTAGGCAGCAGAACGCATCCGATAAGAAGCAAGGCTGCACAAAGAGCATCCTTTGATCTAGAAGCACATTCACAATTATGGCATTCTCAGGAGCAGACCATGACACAGTCTAGCGCAGGCTCTGATGGTGTTAAGTGTATATAATGCTGACAAAATAATTAAACTACATTGAAAGCATTTTATACCGCAGTTCTGTCTTAAACTCATCAAATTAAATTCTTCATGAATTAATGCACATAGATTGAGGTCAATGCAGTATATGACTTTGACATTTCATAAAGATGAGTGACAATTATGGATTCCTCCATATATTTTAGATAGCTCAGCAGACTGTAGCTGCAACTAAAAATCACATTTAATGGAGAAAAGATAATGTTTATATCATAACTTTATCCCACAATTTAGTGTATTTGCCCATTAAAACTATGCAGAGTTGTTGTTAATCATATCGCTCACACTGAATTCCGGACATTCAAATGTTTTAATAAACATTTTCTCAGGTTAATTCTGAGACTACATCTTTATTTTTATATTACTATTGCGACCACAGTATAAATTTACAAGGCCATATATACACACACCTCTTAAAAAGATCACAATAAAAGAAGTTAAGAGTCATCAGCATGAAACATCTTACTGAAAAAGACACTAGGAAAGTGTCTACATTATTTGCCATATATATTTGACAGCTTCAGGGTGTGTTTAAAATACTTCCAAGCATCCTGGGAAACATTTCAGTGATAACTTATGGATTTTCTTCTCTAGAAAGTCTTAATTGTGGCTTTGAGGTCTAGGCAGCTTCAGAACACATGGGAGCCCCTGTCCTTGGCACTGCTTTATATGCCATGCCAAAAACAGAATATGAAAGGAGTGAAAAGGCTCTTCAGTCATCAGTGACCATTTCATTAAGCTAAATTTGAACAGCCAGGAGTGGCTTTAACTTGTCAAAGGAAAAGAAGCCTTAATGAAATACTTCAGAGACATAAGTACTAATTAAAAAAAAAAAAGCCCAAGAAACATCCACCCAAGGCCCAACAAAAAAAATGCAATTTGGATTTGTCTTTGGCTCAGGACAGTCTGGTTCAGCGCAGCATATAGAGTGCTGGTGTCCTGCGCAGAACTATTCTCAAACACAGTTGGGTAGATAAAAGCATAATATTAGTAAACATAAATCACTGCTTTCCGGGACATTCAGAGAAATAACTTGCAAGCTCAGAAGCAGCAGAACGAATGCCCGGGTGCTGGCTCTCCATGCACCAGCAGCGGTGCTGCTGCAGCTGTAGCCACTCGCTGCGCATCGTTATTATCACACGGGCAAGGGCACCTCCAAGCAAACGGCTCTTCAGGAGCTCCTAAGAAGCCCCAGCAATCCCACCTCGTGTCTGTTGACCTTCCCAGACTGATGCTGCTTAATCCTAACAGTGCAGAGCTGCAATGCTCACAGCTTCACAAAAACTCACCCACTGAGCACCCAGCACCAAGCTGAGGCAAACGACAGGAGTGCAGCTACACTCTCAGCAGCAACAGGTCTGGCTTTTGAAACTCCCCAGTTTTGGGGGAATTCACGCTTTGCATTAGCACGCAAGATGTTACTTGTTGAACTACTACCATCCCAGCAAATCCACCTCGCCTACGCCAGCTCGGCGCAAGGCACGTGCAGGAGTACAGGCACAGCTCCTGTGCTCAGGCAGGCTCTGCAAAGCCCCTGTGCAGGGCAGTGCCCGTGAATCTGGCCCTGCAAACCCCTGGCTGTAGCAAGAGATGACAAATCTGTCACTAAAGCTCACTGCTTTAACAGACTGCAGACACCCTGACTGAATGCTGCTGTGCCGTGCACACCACTGGCTGGCGGTGTCTCTCTTTGCACTGATAACCACCAAGGTAAACCAGAAATACCTGGAGAGCAATGGGCTATGAATACGAAGAGTTCAGAATCAGGAATAAAACTCTGGGTCACCTTTCTCTCCCAGTGATTCTTCTTTGCTTCTTGATTCAAAGCAAGAGCCAGCCAGCCCAAGCTATGCACTTAAAGCTGAAGAAATGAATAATCACTTGTTATGGATTATAAAATTCATGTCAGGAACTTTTTTCTTTTTCTTTTCTTTTTTTTTTCTTTAGAGATTAATACTTAATGACTTTATGGAGGCATTTTTCATTCCACTGTACTACCATGTTTCATCTCATACAGCTTCAGAAATGCACACTCACAGTGCTGTCAAGCTGTGAAT
>JAVCKT010018405.1:0-12214 GCA_032273925.1 Rhynchotus rufescens | reverse complement strand
TGTATTCAATTATGTTTTATAAATGAAGTCCTTAATTAAGCCTCCCCAAGAAACAACAGACTAAGGCCTTTTAGGGCGGGAAGGCTAAAGCCACAGGATGAGCAAACTGCCTCTCTGGCACTGCCTTTTTCCTCCTAGGTACAGACCGTGTTAGGAGGCGGCGATGCTCCCAGTCGGACACATGGGAAAGAAGGGACAGGAGCAAGACAGAGTCATTTCCTGCCCAAGCACCTTCTGTCGGAGCCTGGCACCCACCTCCCAGCCGCGAGGGTCTGAAGAGCCGCCCTTGGGGCGGGACGGAGGGGCCCAGTTCCCTGGGCAGAGCGGGTAGCAACACCCAGCGTGGCCCCAGCGCCCTGCCAGGCCTGCAGCGCACGCGAGGAGCAGCTCGCCCTCAGCCTCGCGCACCGGGGCGGGCGGCCGCGCGCCAGGGCTCCTTCCCGAGGCCGCGCCGCGCAGCCGCCCTCAGGGCTGTTCCTCACTCTGCCCAACTGCCTTCATTTTCCCGCCTTCGGAGTGGCAGCGCTCGCTCTCCCAAAAACAGGCAAAATGGCATTTCCACGAGCACGGAGAGATAACTCACAACAAAGCCCTGAACTGCAAATGAAGTCTAAGCTGTAATTGTTTGAAATCCTTGTAGTACCACTCTGTTATGTTACAGGGTAATACATTATTCGCCTTAATTGCTCATATTTAATTTCCAATGTACTGTCAATCTTGTCACAAGCATGAAATATCATTCCCTTGATTACCAAATTTAAAATATATACTTTATTAGGTTAACTCGCCTCTAGTAGTCAATAACTCATTGGAAATGTGCTGAATAACCTTGCTCTCCCCCACTCCTGCTCAGGGCTAACTGGCAGGTAATATGGAAGGGAAGATCAATGATGGATAGGAGTGAACTGTTCCATACTACAAGTTGCCCATATCTTCAATCATCAGCACTGCCAAAGACAATGTAACTAAGAAAATCTTTAATCATTATTAGTAAACTTGATGAGTAGAGAAAAAACCCTCAATTGTAACAGGCAGAATGGGAATGACACTAACTATCAGTCACTAATGTCTCCAACTGAAAAGCATTCTCCATGTATCATATATTACACCAAATTAAATAAGTGTCAGCCAGTCAAATAAAGGACATTGATTCATTGATAGAAGCCCCAAAGACAAATAGTCCATCTTTGTGAATTCATCAGTCTTTGGGAATTATTTAAAATTAAACCACAGTATTTATTAGAAGTTTGAATTTGTCTTCAGCTGGTCCATGCACTCTCTTCCCAGTTCAGATCAGTCTGCAGCCACAAAAGTTGGCCTGGGATGGTTTCAGTGCAACATCAACATCCACCTGGGGATTTGAATTTCATGGCTTTCTTTTGTGTATCTTTTACTTTATCATGTTTTGATCATGCAAAATGCATGTATACACCTGGTCCCCTTAGCTTTTATTTATTTATTTATTTATTTAATAAATAATGGCTTTCCTAGAACTCACACGTGGTACCTGTCTGTAAAGAGCAACCTGCAGGCTGGTCTATCAACTATCCATACTAGGAGGCACAAAAAGCCTAGCACAGTTTAATACCACGGCAAAACTGCAAATGGAAGATCTTCATGGACACCTCCAGCAAAGGTCCATCATGCCCTTCTCTTTCCCCTTCACTCTCACAAAGAAGAAAATATATGACATTCTACATGCACCCCATTTTCCTCCCCACATGCAATGGTTATTTGCTCAAGAAGACTTTATAGAATTTTAGAAAGTTTGGGAATACATCCTGACCTTGGCTAGCAAATTTACACTCTGTTTTTGAAGGCTATTTATACAGTTGTATAGAAAAGACCAAGAAAATGCAAAGAGCGAGCAATAGGCTTGGGAAATCCACAAGCTGCATAATGCAAATTCAAATCAAGCTAAAATAAATAATAAGGTCCTTGAATATAAACCGAGGGAATCTGGAGCCACCACAAACATGTAGAAACACACGTATAGTGTCCCTCTTCTCCCTGATCCCTTTGACAGTCCTAGAATTGGGCAAATATTAGGATGCCTGTGCTTTTCCAGCTTGACATGCAGCATACCCTGCCTTGAAGGTCACTGCAAGCACACATTATTTGCTGACAGTAGGTAAATAGAACATAGATTTTTCTTTTTTTAATTGGATTAAGATTCATATAGACAGTAGTTTGTTCAGCTTTCTAACCGCACCAAAAAACAACCTAAATGCATACTAAAGCACCTAGATCCAAAGAGGGGAGTTAAATGAGCAATACAACTTATGATTCCAACTATTATTAGGTATTTAAAATATATAGTCAATTGTTGTCTGAACACATAAATTCATATAGTATATCAATATGCTGATACTCATGCAGTTTAACTACACTTAAGCCAAGATACATTGCCTTCAGTTATAATCAATATACACAAGTATTTAGTTCTCTATGTGTGTATATTTGCTTATAAATTTGAAGAATCAATTATGGTCTTAGCAACGTAGCTGATGAACCAGACTTCCAGTGGCAATGTTTCTAATAGGTTATCTCATACTTCATTTGTTAATCTGAAAGACAATTTACTATTTATTGGCAGAAATAGCAGCTCACTGAAATCTATTTCACTAAATTCCCTTTAAAATTCATTATTTGTTCATAAACTTCATTTTTTTAAATAAAACAAACAGGACTCTTGCAAAACACACTGAAAGATCCTCCCTGCAATAAAAAAAAAAAAAGCCTTTGCATTCTCTCTCCAAACTCAGCATTTCCTTTCCATGTGATTTGTGTGCGATTTTTAAAAACTTCATGTTAAAATAAGATAAAAGAGGACAATAGTGCAAGCAACATTTAACTATGTAGGTTCAAGCAGAGGATGTAAAGTCAGTAACTATGTTGAACCTGCTCCTGAATGATGCACGTTACTGGTTTCATCTATAACCAAGCATCCCCTCTCTCGCACTAGAGCCACCCTTCTCCACAGAATATCCGTCTCAACATTTCAGGATTCGTGCCCAGCTGCTCTGAGGGCTCCTGGGTGAAACTCATCCTCATGTCTCCTTGGCTTAACCCAAGCTCACAGCTTCTTTCCAGTGTGCTGGCCTTTTCAACAGAGCTGAGCAATAACATGAACATTAGGGTTTTCTAAGTTTTCAGACTTGTTCCTTGATCTCAAAAAGGCATTTCCCTCAATCCCAACAAAACTCTGCAGCCTTGCAGACTTTCTCTGTGCTCCTCAGCTGGCTTTCAACTTATTTCTTGAGCAAACACTCTCAGCAGCACAGCCTGAATTCTCCTCTTTTCTCTACTTTCTCTGTAGCTATGAACCCATGAGGTCTGATTTTGTCTTTGATGCACAGTCAAATTTTTTCAACCATTTGCCTCAAGATGACTTGAAATTGCATCAGAAGAAGCAGCTCCTTTCTTGCTCTCAGAAGAAGATACTCTTATTTTGACAGATAAAAAATATAAAAAAAATCTGTACCTAGCCAAAATAGTACTCACATTTACATCCATGAGCTATTACTTCCTAAACCTGTTTCCAACTTGACAGGAAAGGATGTGAAGGCAGGGTCCTATTCCCCCCCAACAAATCTATGGAGATCTTTTTATGCCACTGAGTAAGAGCGATGCACTAAGAAAACAAGAGTGAGGGAGGACTTCAAAAGCCTAAACCAGACTAGGCAGGAAAGCTGCAATTTCCTCTTTACCTAAAGGCTCTGGGAAGGGCCCATCCTGGTGGTGCTTCTTGGCCTCCTCAAGGTGGACAACACCAGGGCCTCGTCCTGCAGAGGTGCCCTGGCCCAACTTTCTCTGCACCGTGTGGACCCACAGAGAAACAAGCACACCCCCAAAACACCTCTTTTTATTTGACACCCCTTTTGCTAAGCTTTGGGAACAAGATTGCTCTCGCTGCACTACCCTCTTTGTCCCCCCTGCCCAGGGGCCACTGCAAACACCAGTTACTTGAGCCCCTGCACTCTTGTAAGATCCTCTAACATCAGGGCAAAGGATATTACAGCACATACTGGAAAATTTGTATGCAGGAGTAACCCTGAGTGTGCCAAGTTGACGTCTAAAAGCTCTTTCCATGCAAAAAGGATCCGAAGGCCACTATCACTCACGAAAAAAAAAAATAAATGAAAAAAAGAATCCCTCCTATAACTAATATTGCCAGGATTTCACTGCCTATTGCAGAACAACTGTGTGTGTGCACGGGGAGTCTATTATTGCTTATTGTTTCAATTCAACAGATTAAGTCACGTTATGCTGAAAGTGTAAAATATGCTTATTCCAATTCCCTAATTCCAACAGATTCATGTATTCACTTGGATTTATGCCATAACAACATGATTCAAAAAACAGAAAAACAACTGAAGCTCTTCCAAATTTTCACAGAAAATCTGCAACCAGTTTTGCCTGTTTGACACTTGCTGTGAAACAGTTTCTGTCGCTCTGTTGTATATTCACAATAAATGGCTTTTGAGACTTATTAGTCAAAATAAACACTTAATCTTTCTCATGAGCCATTCATTGCTTATAGGCTTACTAAGCATTAGAGATTATTCTTTAAGTAACTTACAGATTCATCAAATTTGAAAACAAAAACTTAATACTGGTCTGGAACCACCCATTCCAGGGCCTTGGCACCAGGGCAGAGAAGAAATGACACATTTCTCTTCGGTGTTAGGCCTCGGAAGGAAGCTCAGCAGGTTTAAGCTCAGAAACACAGATGGAGCTAAGCTCTTGCATAGACTGAGCCCTGCAATCCCACCAAGAATATTCCCAGCACTGGAGTTTGACAGAGGCAGTTGCAGGCAGGGGCACCAAGAGAAAGCAAGGTCAATCTCAAAGGAAGAGACTGGCACCAAGTATCTGGCTGCCTTTGCTGCCAGAACTGGGGACGAATAGGCTCTAATTCAACATTTCCAGAAGCCATCCTGCCAATAACCAGCAGCAGGAAATGCACAAACCCAGCCATTTCAGTACAGTTCTCCTGTGCTTAAGAGGACTTCTTGTACTCTTGTCAAGAGCAACAAAGAGCTGGAGGGGGCGTGCATGGGGTTTTCTTCAATAACATTTTGACACTGGGTAGCAACTTCAGCTGATGAGCGGAAATGTCGCTACTGGAAAGGGGACGAGACAAATGCTGCACTCGCTATTCCATTCGGTCCTCCCTGTCTCACACCCAGATGATGCCAGCTTGCCCAGTTTTTTAAAACACAAACCCTATTGCCTTTTCTTCTCTCTTGAGCAGGTCTAAGGGAAAGGAGGAGCATAGGATTCAGAGAAACAGCATGCATGAACAAGCGGGTAGCTCCAGGAGCAGGGCAGCACCCTGGAATTGTTATCCATCCTTTCAACGCACAGTTCAGGAACAGGCCACTCCAGATCATCAAAGAATTTGCTGATTAACAAAAGAGGCGTTCTCAAAACCTCCTATACTGACACTTGAGATCCATGATACTGGCGTGACTGTCCTCTCACAAACATCAGGGTCCTTGGCCAATGAAGATCCCTGTCCACTAAACTTTGGTTCTCGTTACTTGGCCTTCTGGGCATCTTACCAGTGCTAATGGATTTAACCTCACAATATTCCTGTGCTACAAAAGGAATTTTCCCTGAAGTATCAACATAATCACCTCTACCACAAACAGAATCTGTATGTCTGCTTCTATTTTTGGACTGCCTGTATTAGACAGTAGTTAATTTTAGTCAAGCACAGCTGGAGCATTGCTGCACTCTTGTTTCTACCTTTAAGTCTGGTTTAGCTGCTCCAAGAGCTTTAATACCAAGGCACCCCCGCCAGCACCTTGCTTTGGTTACTGCAAGCCCCCCAGTCGGCATTCCTGGTCCCTCCCACGTGGCTGACAGTGACAAACAGCGAGAGCCGGAGCCCTCGGAGGCGGCACGGCGGCTGGAACGCTCCAGCAAAGTAATGACGCGGTGCGGGTAAACACACAGGCCGATTCATTTGCAAATCAATATCAATGAGCTGAGCGGGAAATGGGGGGGTGTCGTGACGCTGCCGAGCAGCCCACTAGCCTCTTGATTTATCTGTTTGCCCACGGCCACTGACAGTGCTCATCACTCCGGCAACGTGCTAAGCAGATGGGACATAAGCGCTCACTTTTAATTACAGCAGTCAACACAGAAGCTTCAGTAGTTTGGAGAGATTTTTTTCTCCTTGATAAATTTTTGGTCAAGGTGAAAAAAACAGCTCCAGCTTTATACATAAGCAGAACACCTTGATATGACAATGGTTTAACTGGGCCATTACCTCCTTATAAAGATTTATATGTACTCTTAATTCTAATTTTAGGTTAGCAATTGCAACAGTGCAAACATATCTCACTAAGTGCCTATGTAGATCATTTTAACATCACCACCATCATTATTTACAATTAAGATCTCTTAAACTCCAAGTCTATTTATCACAACAAGTCAGTCTGTAAAATCCCCCACAAAGGGAAATGCTGGAAAGGACAGTGGAACATAGAGACTAAGAGCAAGACATAAAGCTGTTGACTAGAAAAGCTGAATTTTATTTCTCAAAGTACTGAAACCTGAAGAGCCAAGTTTAGGCGCACTCGGTGCAGGTGATCACAACATCCCCGTGATATTCCTGGCAGGCAAAGCCAGCGCGGACAGCACTGCAGGCCGTCCAGCACAGCCACCGGCTACAAACACGCTCCTCCTGTGGCACTTGGGCAGATACACAACACACTGCTCCCTGTCACATTCTTATTAACCAGCAGACACCAGCAGCCAACTGCACCCGCCTTGTGCTGCTGCCAGGGGGACAAGCAGACACATGGGTTTAAAGACAAGCTCAAGGAAGAGAAGAAAACTCACCCACCTTGCGGTAGATGCCGAGGTGCAAAGCACAGAGCAGTCCTCCTGGAAAACTGGTGGGAACCAGTTTTCATGTCAGAGGGTAGGACTGAACTCCACACGCAACGTGGCAATACCTGCTTCCAGTGCGGCTGTGGAGAACACCAGGCGTGCAAGGCTCGCCTTGCTGGGCTGTGGTGGGCGGCCGCGGAGCTCACCAGAGCTGCCCCGCTGTGGAACCCCATCCCTACCGGAACCCACACAGAAATGAGAGAGGAAACTTCCCAAAAGGTGAAGAGTGGATGTCCTGGCTGCTGTAAGAGAAGGTGCTCTCCTACATGGCTTTGTGTGTGACAGATAGGGGATCAACCTGGGATGATACATAGGGATCAACTGTGGTGGTGTCAGCAGCGTTCTGGACTTCTACATCTTAATACACAAAGCAAGCAGCTAGATCCATTCACACATTCCCAGTGGCTTAAAGGGCCTTAATATCAAGCCCCCTAAGGTCATCTTTTAACCCTCATTTTGTTCCCTGTAGTATTGTTTTTTGGCATTTGTTGTTAATAAGTTTAATAATATAACAACTTTATTCACATATTAGCATTTACAGTGCTGGTGTACCTCCTGGCTTTATGAGGAGCCTGACCTGAACTGCATCGACTATTAAGTATTCCTAATCATAACCTGTCTGAAGCGCCATATTTGCTGAATTGTGCCAACTTTAAGACTCGTTCAGAACTGAAATTGATTTTTTTTTTTTTTAATATCCTGAAACACTCACACAGTTTTGAACATGAACACTCTTGGTCGTTTGCTTTTTATGCAGCAGTGCACATCAAATATGCTCCATATTCTTTAATAGCTTTATGGGAAAACATGTTGGGAGATGACCTATGTTCAAGGCGAGATATTTTCATTAAACATGCAAAGTCATCGTCATATTTAAAGCTTTGGTGTTTTTCCTTTTCAATTTGATCTAAAAATAATTTTAATTAGATTTTTTTTTCCAAACAAAATACAATTTGGAAACAAAATATGAATTACATATCAAGACTGATCCCTCAAGGTGCTTTCCTAAAGAGTGTCCTTGGAATTCAATCACTATTTGCACACACATTAATAAAGTGCAAAGCTTTTTAATCTGATTGCTTCAAGTTGAATGGATGGGTCAGTGCCAAACAACCTGATCTCATCCCCTGAAGTGTGGTCTATAGCAAACTATAACTCCATTACAATGAAAGGACTCGATTCAATAAATAAAATATGAATTTAAAAGTTACCTGCGCCACTCCTTCAATGCTCTATAGAGGTTTCTGCGCAAGCTGCATCATTTATGGGAGGTGACGAGCCCTACTCGGGAGGGTCGCGCTCAGCGCGGCGCGCGGGTGACAGGCGCCTTGTCTGACCCAGGCGGCTCCGCGCTGGGAGCACCCCCAGCTCTGCACATGGAGCTACCAGGGCCAGCGGCAGCACAGACACAGCTGGCAGTATCAAATGAAAGGAAGACCTTCCGGGCAAGGCCTTGGACTGACAATCCGGAGTTCAGGCTTCATTTCTAGAAACTCAGGCACTGCCTGCTTCTTCTCCACCCCCACCTCCCAGCTGGAACGATCCTTCACCTCCACAGGGTGTTTTAGGAATGATCTTTAGGTATCCGCCTCAACAAAACCTGCCTCAGCATCACGAGTTTCAGTGCTACTGGGATACGTAACTTCTGATCCTTCAAAATAAATATAAATGTGTTTTGTCAACAAAACTCTTACAGGGCAGTGAACAACAGTGAAAATGTTCCATGCCACTAGTCTGTAAAACAGTAAATCAATCTATGGAAGTATGACTGACTTTCCCTCCGTGAAAACTTCTGCATGAAGCTTCTTCCAGTAAAAGGCATTACCAAAAGCTAAAAAGGGATTAAAAATGGCCCTCATGGTAGAGTTTATGTTTTGCCCCACAGACAACACTGTTGGAGCTGAGATTATTTTAGAACTTCACTGCAAAGGAAATGATCCATAAAATCCTGGAAAATCATCCCCTTTACTTGCCAGCAAACACATAGGGAGAAAACTCTCTCCTGCCTGATGATCCAAGGCTTTCGCAGGCTGGAATACAACACACCACGCACCTTGTGCTGCCATTGCTTCCCTCCCACTTTTCCTCCTATTCCCGTATTCCTGGGAGAGACTTTTCGATATTCCTTGGTCCACAGAAGATCCTACACCCATTTCTGCACGCAGCCTCCTCTCTTTACTCCAGCTTTAGCCAACAAGCAACCGGGGAAAACTCTGCCACCGGCTACAAGCTGAGGAGCTCCTGCTCTCCCAGGTGACGGATTCCACAACATCCAAGATGTTGCACATTCTTTAGATGAAGCCCTTCTACAAAGAAAAGCTTTCTACCTGTCTGTACACAAATCATCTTTTTGACCTTAAGAAATACAAGTGCTTTTTACATCTCACTGCGACTTCTGCTACAAAAAGGATTTCTGGTGCCTTGTTTTGATTTTTTCCACTCTTTACACTGCTTCAGTAGCTCCCCTGTTATCTGTCACATCAGACATATGCTAATTGTCCTAATTTCCAATGCCAAATACATTTTATTTCAACTTTCCATATTATCTCTAATTCATGATCAGGATTTCAGCCTTGGTGTCAGCCTTGCTTACCCACAGCTTCCAGAGATACCTACCAACACCATATACCATCTTTCCCTCGCCCTTCTACTCAAATAATTAATTGCTAGGACAGTGGTATGAAGACACTATTTCTGTCACTGAACAGTATGGCTATTTTTTTTTTTTTTTTTTTTTAAACTCCCCAGACAGTTCTATACGTCACCTTTGCAAACTCTTTGAGGACACATGTTCACACAGTGTCTCATGAAACAACATCCCAGTCCCTATTTAGACACTTAGCACTTAACAGAGCAGCAGGGGTGGCACATGCAGGAGCAGAAGCAGGAGTAATTCCTCACCAGACTACCCTCTCTGTTCACAGTAACTCTTAAATCCTGGGTAATTTTGAAGGTATTTGCAAGATATCCTGGGAAACAAAGTCC
The DNA here is from genome assembly GCA_032273925.1 of Rhynchotus rufescens. Lineage (NCBI taxonomy): Eukaryota > Metazoa > Chordata > Aves > Tinamiformes > Tinamidae > Rhynchotus > Rhynchotus rufescens. The sequence continues at coordinate 2,323 of JAVCKT010018405.1, read as the reverse complement.
TGGCCATCGCATGCTTCCCATTGAGGCGATCGTGTCCCCTCCCTTGATGCAGCACCACAACTGCACTTCTACCACACTGTCTCCAGCAACAAGCTTCATCAAGCAGCTGCCTGTCCTCGACAAGGAAGGAGACTCCTGAGCCCTTCTTGCCCTGATTTTCCAAAGGGCTCCTTCGTGTGTCTCTGCTTTAGCTGTTTCCTGAGCCTGGCACTTGGAGCGGAGCCACCCCAGTGCAGAGGGAGCCTCCCGAGGCCCTGCATGGGGCCCAGGGCACCCTGCTCAGAAGCCATCTTCTCAAACCAGGCCAGGAAACCTCGCCCAAGCTGTTATCTTATATTAGACTGCACCCTGCAAGCAATTTGTGAAGGCTGGTATCATTTGCCAAATCAGTTCCCATCTAAAAATAAGTAAATACCATTTTATTTCACTCACTAAAAGTGATTAGAAGCCTCATCTGAAAAGATGCTAAGTGCGTGCAAATTATTACTGGCCATTATTCCCTCCTGAGGCTAAATGGCCTCTTCTACGAGCTCTGAAAGGAGGAAGGAGATGAGTCAGGGACTCTCGTTGGTGCAGGACACGCCAGGGCTGCTGGTCGGGTCACCCCAATGCTGGATGCCCACCTATACGGAGGTCACACCACCACTGCAGCACGTGCTTCACAGTTCCCAAAGCCCCTCCACCTTGACCCCACCAGCTGAGCTCGTACAAACAGGCCCACATGGAAAATGGCAACGAGTTCTTCTACAGCCCTCACATTTCTCCAATTTTTTATGAGGCAGATGCATTTTCTTATGCACCTGTAGTGCTGCTGCTCAAGTTCAAACACTGGTAGAATGATGAAATGCAAATGCAGGAGCATATTTAAAAATTAATCAGCCATAATTAATTAGTAATCTCTGCTTTCTGGTAAATTATACCTAAATTGCAGAAAATTATCCTTGCTAGGAATGATAAAGTCATCTGCAGATTTACTGTGTGTTAGAGAAACATTTTGCATATATTTATGTATTATAATGACCATAGATATTTCAGAGTATTTAATTTAACTTTCCGCTACATTAAAGAAAAAATATATATTCTTTATCTTTAAATTGCACAGTGTTCCAGGATCAGTTGAATGATCTGAAGTAAAATAATTTGAGGGGTGAGGGGGAAACAGACTTTAGATGTGAAAGTGTTTGGGGTTTTCGCTTCCCCCCCACCTCCTTCCCTGTAGTCTTGTTTTGTTAGTGTCTACTGGAGAGCTTTCCTGTAGCAGCTCTTCCAAGAGCTGATAATGGATACCACTAAAGACAGGGTCCTAAAGAAGGTTAAGCATCCGTGTAGCCCAATAAGGCGGTTCTGTGCTTTCAAGCTCTTTCTGACAGCTTCAATCTTCCAATCTTCAGGTTGAACCTGTGCAGAGACCTACTGCTGGAAGTGCCTGTGTTAACACAGGGCTATGTCAAGGGAAAGAAAACACATTAATCCCCCAAACACAGTGTGACACTAACTGGAGCGTCGCTCTCCACACCCTGTTGCCATCCTTTGTATATGTAGCTCGGGTTTTCTGGGGAAAACTGTCCCATTTGAACAGCCTTAACTGCATGCCAAGCTGCTCAGCTTCCGTGTTTGACAGTCAGATTTTGAACAAACAAAAATAATGAATGAGAAAATTAATAAAGTGAGAAAAAGGAAAAATTAATGAATCAAAATTAATGAAAAATGATGACGCTTTTAAGACAACTAAATCAATTAAAAGTATTTGAACAGTTTTGTAAGTCTCTCCATTATATGTCTTTAATGCTGATATTGTTAAGGCAAATACAAGTACTGAGTTGTACTTCAGGAACCAAAGACCTGCAATGAAACAACTACCCAAAGTTGTACCGAGCATCACACAGTTAGAACATTATTGAGAAAGTTGCAAGTATTTCTTTGGCCTGCAAGATCTTGCATAGCTACAGTAGCAAAATAAGGTCTCAGGTTTGCCAGGCTCTTCTTTGGTTGGCACCTCAACACAATCATCTCTGCTTTTGTTCTTTGGCTCACAAAGAAAAGATTAGGTAAAACATCTGTGCACATGCACAGAACACGTTAGAATTCTACTCAAGACAAAAACAGGCAATAAAGTAAAAAAATAGATAAGCAAGAAAAGAGTACCCAGACTTGAATCTTGTTAGAATTGATCGTTCTCATTTTCAGGATTTAGCCTCCAACATAAGTTTGCCCTTCCTTACAAAATAAAATTCCTTGGAGATAACAGTAATAGTGCAAACTCAATAGGCAGGTTTGAAATCCCTCTGCAAACCACGAGTCTGTTACTCTAGCAGGTCCAAGC
>JAVCKT010018403.1:0-18157 GCA_032273925.1 Rhynchotus rufescens | reverse complement strand
AGTTTCATGATTTTACGCAGAGTTCACAGAGTCACAGAATGGTGAAGGTGGGAAGGGATGGGAAGGGAAGGGTAGAGATCATCCAGTCCAACCCGCCCTGCTCCAGTAGGGACACCCAGAGCACGGGGCACAGGGCGGCATCCAGGCGGGTTTGAAAGACCTCCAGAGAAGGAGACTCCACAACCTCCCTGGGCAGCCTGTGCCAGGGCTCTGTCACTCTCACAGTAAAGTAGTTCTTCCCCATGTGGAGATGGAACTTCCTATGTTCTCACTTCTTCTATGTTCTTCTCACTGTATGTGTCTGTAGGTACCAATATACCCTATTGGCCTCTGATTTTGTTTGAACTGGTCATGGCTGCTCAAAAGCAAAATTTGTCTTTAGCTTTCCTAGAGTGCTGTGGCATCTTCTGCTACCCTATAGTCCATGTACATGGACTGTACATGACTGTTGCTCCGGGGATGTGGAAGGATACCCAAGTCATTGTGCACTTTTTAAAGCAGATTTCAGTTTTACTCAGTACCTTTGCTCTCTGCTGTGTTATATATTTCATTTTCTGCCCTTCCATTATTAAAAGCTGATCTACTCATGCTTTCCTAGGTAAAAAAAAACCCCAAACTGATGAATCTTGACTGATAACGCAGGACATCAATCAAGAAGGTGAAACAAGCTGTAAGGGGCATCAGGGCAGTAAAGGATGTGTTTGGGCTCTTTATTAAAAATACATGAATCTGCTTCAGCGTGTTTGATAAATGTTGTATTTTGCTGGTAGAGAACAACAGATAAAAAAGCTCCCCCCCCCTCTGCAAAATGAAAGGAACTGATGTAATTGTTCTAAATGGAGTACAATGAAGTGCTGTGGGATCCCTGCCAGCGGAGCACTTCCTGCCAGCGTCTGCTCCTCCAATCACTTTAATTATGAGCAATTGTTTGGGTTGTGCTGCAAAGAAATATTAGAGAATGGAAAAAATAGAACATACTTCGGGTCATTATTTTGTAACTGATTCATGGTTTGGCAGAAACCGTTAACTAGTTTTTATGCTTTACAACATTGTAATAGTATCAGAGTGGATCAGCCTTGCCATATAAGCACATACTGCAAAAATCCACCGTTTATTTTGACAGAGTTCTGGTTGAAGCATTTAAAAAATGCTGAAATAACATCAGCTGTTGGCTAGAATTTCAGGTCAATCATGTGCCTGTTCTTATCCAAGGGATCTAAGCAGGCTATGAAAAACCTGGCTGTTGTTGATGCCTCCTGTGTTTATCCATCATGTCAAACTGTAGCGATGATTTTTCTTGTGCTTGACACCCATCTCACATCTTGCATTTATATGCAGAGGTGTTTTGTAATCCCAGATCAGTGCTTTTGGGAGGTACAAACGAGGGGAACGTGCTGCTTTCCCTGGCATGCAGGACGTTTTCTTCTCACGTTTTTTCCTCCTCATTGAGAAGCCGAAGACTTAACTGAGCTACCTGGGATTGCCCAGGCAGCGAGCGCTGATCACGATCACAGTGCCCTTCAGCTTGCATTCAACAGGCTGAATATAGAGCAGATGAAGCAGTTAACATGTTCCTTTTGCTAAGTGTTTCTTTGGTCTCAGGGCAGATTCTGTGGGACAAAAAACAACCTCCCAATTCCTGCTGCTTGACAGCATGGTCAGGCACATGGGCCGGGTCCTGCTCTTGGGCCTGGGGGTGAGGAGGTCTCCGCACCGCTGTGGCTTGCGTGGCCTCCCTCCCCGCCAGCCTTCTGGGAGAAGAGGATTTCAACTTTCAGGCACTGTCAGATAGCAGTTATCAGCAAACTGGAAAAAATTCCTTGGAACGCAGAAAACTACGAATTTATAACACCTGTGGCAAGTGTTGGCTTTCATGGGTTCGTGCCTAGATCTGATAGATGACATGCTGCAGCAGCGTATTCCCTCTAGGAATGTAGCCTGAACTAGCCCGATCCGGATCCTATGGCAACAGAAAACAAAAGATGCACTTGTTTTCAGATTTGCCAATGCAAAATGTTCTTTTTCTTCTGACTCTTTTGTGCTTTGTGTATATTCCTCTCCTGGAATGAATCTTGGATAGCTAGCACATCTCTCTCTGCACTGAGTAATATGGGTTTATGGCAAATAAATTGCATACGTGATGCAGGTGGTATTTTGAGTTTCTGTCTCCTGCCAGGTTTTGTAGTCATTACTTTAAGTGTGTTTGATGGGTGTCATTTAAGCTTGCAGAATTCCAGGGATCAAGTGGTTTGTAAGAGCAAGGGGATCCATTATCCAAGATGGGCTGCTCTCATTCTATGGTTTTAATGTGACCTTAGTAATTTCTGGCAATGAAGCTCTGAATATCAACAGACTTCAGAAATAACACTTACAGAAACCCAAGTTCTGTATTTGGTCTTGCAGTTGGGACTTTAAGGCATCTGTGGAATCCACTTAGCTTGAAGATGTTGTAAAGTAAACATCTTAAAACTGAAGAGAGCAGGCTTCCTATTTTCCCTCTGAATGGGTGGACTACCTTTGTTACCTAAAAATGGCTGGGACAATCATTTTCCATTAGGAAGTTGTGTTTCCTGTAAATGAGAAAGTCTTCCCGTATTATAAAGATGATACAGAAGGAACAGCATTTAATATTGCTTTGTAAGATATGGCCAGTGTAGGAAATGGAGACTGTGGAAATGAAACAGAAGTTTGGAAAAGTAGGATTGAAAGTACAGTGGGAAATAAGGAGATAAGAGCATGTGATCTGCTCATATTACCAGAGAGAAGTACAGAAGAAGAGGATTAAAATCTTGCTATCATCGATGAATTTAATAAAATAAAGCCATGAAAAACTTTTTATTACAGTCACTGACGTAGCTAATAAAAGAGGGCAGAGGTAGGTCTCGTAAAGAGGTTTCCATAACTGCTGATGTTTTTAAGCGTTGTATTTTGACAACAGAATACAAATAAAACTAGTTACGCTGTCAGTTTATAACTTATTTTTTCCAGCTGTGTTCTTACAGGGTAACACAGAATAGTTGATTTGAGAGTGCAGCTGCGTTCTGCTGCTGCTGCCTTCCCCTGCTCAGGAATGGTAGAAATAAGAACAGAATTTATCTGAGTATTTATGTAGTAGTTATTTATCAGCCCCTTGTAATACTGCTTAGCATTACTTGAGGATTGTAAGGTTTTTGCTTCCTGGAAACTGTGTCCCTGACATCCTTTGTCTTTTGAATGTCGAGCCTCATCTTTCGTTGGATTTATTGCTCCATCACTGAGTTAGGGGATATCCTCGCTACTCTTTGCTTGTTTGTGTAAAGCTTTCCCTTTTTCTATACCATCTCTGAATACACTGAAAGGCACAAATTCCTTCAAGAATGTAACTGCCACTGTGAAAATGATGTTTTATTTCTATTTTCTTCTCCCCTCCCTCAACAATTATTGAACCATAAAGGGTTTTTCTTTTTATGTAATGTCAGTTCTGTTTTATTAGGAGTTTTGTGAAGGACCTTTTTGAAAACTTTTTGGAAATCCAAGAAAACTGCTTCAGCTCTGTCACTCTTGCAGTAGCCCGAGTAGTTTTGTGAGACGTGACTTCCCTTTTCTCCAGAAACATTCTTCCTCAAGCTCTCATGTTTGGCAGAGTGTCTGCTGATTCTATTTCTTGCTCTAATTTCTACTAATTTCAACTTCGGAGGCCAAATTTACTGGTTTGTAATCCTTCAAGTCACAGAAAACTTTTGAAATTTAACCCTTGCTGCTTTTTTTTTCTATTCCTGACAGTGCTCCATACAACAGCTGAATTCTATTGTTACCATCACAGAACAGTGTTAGTCCCTACATAACAGCTCCCACGAAAGATTTATGTAATTTATGTAACTGGGTATATAGATGAACTGTAGCATATACAGTGCAGGGCAGGAATGGGACTTCTGCTGGCAGTCACCAGCTGTGTTTATGCAAGGGAATTACGCAGTGCCTAAAAATGATCCTGGGCACTGGTACCCAACCGTCCTCAGTGTTGTCTCTGGCCAACTTTCTGAAGCTGCTTTGACTCTTTTATCCAGTTCCTATGGGCAGTTTGAGAGCAGCATCCTGTGCTAGGAGATGTTTTGGATGTGGCCTGCCTTTTCCAGACAGGGATGTGGATGTGAGTCAGTCCACACCGGCTGGCCCAAGCGTGGGAGAAGGTCCCACTCAGTGGGAGCACCCAGGAGCTCAATATCCAGTGCAGGAAATTTTGAGATACCAAGTTCTGACTACTGTTGGGTGAATAGTTTGACTCATTTTCTTTCTGAATAACATCTCAGAAACCCTAGCATATCTCCCACCAATACCTGAGTGACCCATAGTTTCTTTTTACAGTTTTTACAGCCATTTTGGCTGGAAGGTGATGAATTTTCCCATCTCCAGATGGTATTTTTTTTTGCTTGGAGACTTTCTGATATTCACAGGGATCTTCTACCCCTATGGAAGCTGATGGCCCATGTTGCTGTGGTCCTGGACTGTACATTCTGCTCACATACTTGGTGTTCTTATTGGGATAAAGAGAGAAGCAGCTGGCTTTATAGGGCTGTATAGGCACATGCTTTCCACCTAACTTTCTTGCCTAAATTTAACTAAATTTCATTTCAGATGGAGATCCCAAAGCCTCTTTTCTCTCCCTGTTAACCAGGTAGTGGATTGGATGTGGCCTCCACAGGTCACAGTTTTAACAATACCATTGGCATTGGTAAATTAGTCTCCTGTGTGATACATATATATGTCTTTAAGCTTAAGATCCATGGATAAAAATACTACATAGTGTGTTACACAGTAAATATTACATACCACAACTACATAGTATTTGTTATATGTATATGTTGGTATTATACAAAAGATAGATTACAGCAACAGATTGTACATTACACAACAGATCCTATACACAACGATCTGTGTATGATTTCAACCTGCCAAACTTTTGCCATTATCTCCTTCCATTTTTCAACCCCCCACAAAGAAAACACAATTTGTGCCCTTAGAGTTCTTTTCCTGAGTATTCGATTTTACCATTTACATCAAGCTGTCCATTGGAGTGTCAGGTCTGCAAGATCACCTGGCTTTTCAGCTTTATTCACATTTTTATAGTACTTTTATAATACTTTAATTAGGTTATTTTGCTAAGCAAATCTGTAAATAAAAACAGCCATTTTCAAGTCTCTCAGATGTTCTTCCCAGAAAAAAAATATTATTGCATACTAATACATTCCGTATCTATTTGTAGAACATTTTCCACAAGCTAAGCAATGAAAATACTTGCCTTGAAGAAGCTTACCTTTGTGTTTTGGGGACATATTGGCCTATGATTCAAAATCAGCTTCAGTCCATGTAGTTCCTTCTGCTTTCTCTCATGTAAGAGGAATTTCCCCTTGCAACCTGCTGTCTATCTGAATATATGAAAAATGCTGAAGAGGGAGAGTACTATGAAACCTCTAACAAATTTTGTTTCAGTTCTGGGTTTTTCTTCATCAATATAATTCATTTTTTACATTTCTTTCTTATTTCTGTTTTTCAGGTCCGTGCTTCTTTATCTGTTTGTCCTGCTCTGGTGTGATTCCCATCTAAGCTAAAAAAGCCTCTAGCGTTACTAAAAGGCCACGCTATTACTTTCAGGTGCTTAGGGCAGCTGGAAGTTCTCTAGCAGTCCAGAATAGTTGTGGTTATCTTCTGTTATTTATATTTTCTCTATTCAAAGATGTTAAAAGGAGTCTGCTCCTGCCTGTGTATGTAATAGTTGTTCTGTACAGTGTCCAGCAAAGAATTGGTTTGTGTAAGTGCCAGAGAGCAGTTCTAACCTGTCAAAAGGCTCGCCTAAGCAAAAAATCACTGGTCATGAAAGGAGCCACCAGCACCAGCTGATGGGAGTGCTGTATCCTGCCTGCTGGAACCTGATCACAGTGTTATCACTGATTATTAATTAATGGCAACTACAAGGTCTAGAAAAAGCAGTTCCTGTGGAACTTAAGTCTGTGTTCAGTAAATGGTCTTGTGCTGCAGGGCCATTCTAGGACTATTGCATGAGGAGCGGTTTTCCAGCACAGATGCCACAGATAGGCTGCTGAACATTGTTTAGATACTGATTGCTGGTAAGAGCAATATGGACTACTGGGAATAGGGGAGAAAGCTTTGGGGACCTTGGTGATTTCTCTGCCATCCCTGTGGCACAACAAAGATGATATTTTCCATGTAGAGATTTTTAGAAGAGCACCGTGAATCCAGGCTATCCATCAAAAAAGTGGCTGAACTGTAGTCACTAAGTTTTTGGAAGTAACAAATACCCTGTCAGGACTGCAGCTCAGCAAAACTGCATTTCAGGCCGTGCAACAGGGTCAGTCTGGAAAAAGAATAACTACCACAAATGAGCAAGAAGTGCAGATATGGGAAAAAACAGATGCTGGGGAAAGTAGACAATGTAGCTGGTGTCTCAAACTCTCTCCCGAGGCTCAAGGTCAAGAGCTGTAAAGAAGCCTAGTCAGTAAAGGAGGGTAGCTTGACAGAGGCACCCATAGATGGTCATGAAAGGAAGCAATCAGAACAGCTGCTGCTATGGTATGCTGGGGTATTTTCCAAGAATAACGAGGAGTTTGGATCACAGGACTGAGGGTAAATCTGCATTATGCTTAATTGGTAGAATGCCCCTGGGAATGCGGGCTGCCCTACCAACCAGCAGCTGGGTAGAAATGTTAAATTTCAAGCTGGGATATGATCTCACTTTGCATCCTATGGCACTGCTTTCATCTTTCTTTATCCAGGGCTATGTTAGTCAGAGTTTTTGAATTTTCTTAGTGATATGGCTACCCAAACTGCCTTAACCTGGAGCTCGGAGCTCCTGCCTCACCAGGGACTTCTTAGGTAGATGCGGTGGCACAGAGGGCATCCGTCCTGCTTGTGGGAACCCTTTGGGCCCTGAAGCACTTCAGCTCTGTGAGTGTTGTGCCAATCAAGCTAATAAACCCTGAGCTGGCTGCAGGCCCGAGCTCCCCAGACACCGCTTCACATCCATGGGACCCCTTGGTTTGAGATCTACCGAGCAAGGTTTAAGCTCTAGTGAGACACGCACCAAACCAGCTCCTCTGCAGGCAGTCAGAACAGCCCTGTCCACCCCGAGCTGGTGCCTGGGGATGGCTCCAGTGACAGGACTTGAGCACTTGGGCCTCGGCTCAGGGGCCCTGCCATGGGGCAGCGACGCGCACGGTAGCCTGGCTGGAGGGCCTGGCTCCAGCCCCACCAGCTTCTGCGTGTCCACTGGTCTTACCAGGCGCATACCAGGCACATATGGCCTGGGTAGCACTATCTCATTCGATCTGATAAGGTTTATTTCAGCTATATGAAATTTCAGAGGAAGCTTGAAGATACGTGCTCGGCCTTCTGAAAATTAAAATTCCAGCCTGCTCAGTTTAGATGCCTGCTTCTCCGTATAGCTGACATCCTACGTAAAATCTGAAGGTAAATTAGAGAGTTTTGTATGTGATCATTTAAAAAACAAATTCTAACTCGCTCCTGGAGTAGCAAGGTACAAATTAGTTGTTAGTGTTGATGTTAACTACATGACTAATTCAGGTACATATTTCTCCCTCCCACAAGGATCTTCAGTTTGGTTAACCCACCTGTTTAATAATAATAAACAGTGACTCAGGCCTCTTATTAATGTCCAACAAGGCCAGAAAGAAAGTGGTACAAATAAAAAAGGAATAGAGATGTAGAGACATGTGGTGAACAAGAAAATGGAGAAGCTTAAGCCTGTGGCGCAAATTTTCCAACATTTGGCTGTTCAAGGAAGAGATCTGGCTTTTCCACTCTAAGAAGTAGTGAAATGCAAATAATTTTCTGAATGTTGCAGAATTGGTAGCATGGGATTTGTTTGACAGCCTGTAGCTGTCAGTGAGGAAGAAGAGATCAGGCATTTTTTGTTGCTGCAGAATCCTGCAGATTCTGGTACCCGCAGAAAGTAAGGTTGGAGAGGATCAAAGAAAAGGAGAGACCTTCGGAGTTGCTATCACAGAGCAGAGATGAACATGCGGTTGGGATGGTTGAGATGAACATGCGGTTCTGGAGGGACCCTGACCAAGGTTGTTCAGTACAAATCAGATATAACACCAAGAAAAAAATGCTAATCCTAAGCTAGACTTAGAAGAAATATAATTGGATGCCAAATGGAAAGCAATAGACCAAATTGCAAGCTGTGGAGCAATTTTGCAGATCTCAGGATTCCAGAAAGGTGTTTAAGTGAAGTTTTTTTTTGGTAGATCTTGCCACAGGTCACTAGATAATTCACCAGGACAAATAATTAAGCTTTATTCTTAACCCAAGTATTGTATTATTTTCTGTTCTGTAACATTTATGATAACAGTTGTTTCACAGTCTTGAAAAGCACTTGTGTTTTCCTCACAAAGTGATTGTGTGGTGTCAGGACATCTGTTCCAGGATATATTTGTGTGTGTATAAGTAATTTTGTTTGTAATTCCTCCTCCTTATCCTTTCCTGTGGCACAATTTTTAACAACATGTCAAGAAACAGTTGAAAGGAAAGGTATAGACCAAAAAAAGAAAAAATAATAAAAAAAAAAAGACCAAAACCAAAAAACTGTTATACTAACTACAAGAAAAATACTCTCATTTGCCACTAAAGATGTAGTGAAATAGTTGTGCTAGAGCAATGGTATACGTGACTCTGAATAACATGACTCTGAATAACCTGAAATTCACTCCTAAGTGAATTTCACATAGCAAGTGACAGTGAAAATTCTTCTCCAAAGTTTACCCCAAATCTGATTTCCAATGTAGAACCATTCACCATATACCTCTCCTGGGAGCCTGCGCTACAAGTATCTGCCAGCTATCTTGGTAATATCCCAAGCCATTCTTCTCCCTAGGGATAGTCTTAAAAAAACAAACAAAAAAGTCTCGGACAAAGTTATAGAGAATATATTCAATGCTGAGATGTAACATCAGGAGTGCTATGCTCTGATACCTTTGAAGTAACTTTTTAATTTTTTTAAAGTAAGAGTGAAGTTTCAGATGCAGACACTTCCCTTCAAGATAGATCTGGTCCAGTTGAACAAAGTCCAAAGGCAAGCAATAAGAATGACAGAGCTTTAAAAAATCATGCCCTGGGAGTTGAAGGCACTGGGGTTGTTTAGTCTAGGGAGAAGAAGACTGAGGAGAGGTGTGATAGCAGTCTTAAAATATTTTAAAAGGATGATCCAGGGAGGAAGGGAGTAAACTGCTCTTTGTTCCAGTGGGGAAAGTGCAAGAAGCAATGGGCTATAATAACTGTAAGGGATATTTCTGTTAAACTGTAGGAAAAGTTAAATGTTCTGATGTTAAAGAAAGCTAAGTTGAAGAACTTAGCTCTTGAAAAGAGGGATGGTAACATCAGGATCCAGTCATTGGAATTATGTGTGAAATATGTATGAATATATATATATAATATGTGCGTATGTGTGTTTATATATTTATGAATTTTGATAGGAATGATTTGGATCAGTGGTGAGCTATAGAGGACAAGTTCTTCCACTATAATATGAATGGAGCTAACGAGGAAAACAAGATTTGTCTCATCATGGTTACTCTTCAGTTGCTCAGTGGGGGCAATCACAGAGAGGGACTTCAGGGTCTTTGCCAAAGGAGGCAACTGAAGGCAGGCCTAGGGTGGTGTTAGCTCTGGCTGTGTGGGTGCTGCTGGTCAGATACTGCTGTTCAAGCTAGAAATGATCTTGCCTTGAAGCTTGCAGGGTGACTTCACAAATCCATATTCTTTCTGTTTTATTTGTTCCCCAGTGATATGAATGTGAAGCCTTTGCCAGCCTTTCAGGGACATTCGTTGGGCAGCAGAGATCCCTGGGGCAGATCTGCACTGCTTCCCTGGCCAATGATGATGGGTCCTCACATCACCAGTTCACTTCTCCAGCAGGTATGCTCCTTCAGGATGTGGTGTAGTTTCGCTGTGTAAGGGCTACTTAGAGTCTGGGCCATCCCAGTGCCTCTTCATCCCAAGAATACCTAATTACAAACTGTCATTTTTTTGTGAGAATTATCCTGGAATCTGTATACTCTGGAGGCTGCAGAGCTGCTCTGAGGTGAAGCTTATCTGCTTCATGGAATACTGTGGGAGCTCGCTGCAATTTTCCTTCATGAGCTCAGTCTTACCAGTTGAGAAGATTAAGATATTAATAACCCATTTGGCAGAATTAATACAGAAATAAGACTGTTGCTCAGCACTTCTTTTTCATCCATTCTCCTATCTAGATTGCCTTGCTGCCTCTGGTGCCCACCATGCAGTCTCCATTCCCAAAGCTCCATGAGTGACTGCCCTGAGGGCACTCTTGGTTTATTGGGCTTTCTTTTAATACTGTATTGCTCCATAAATGCACATGGCATGTAGAGTGAGTGGAGACACCCCCCACATCCCCCCACACCCTGGCTGTGCTTTGAAATCGGGCGCATCCCATAGAGCAGATGGAAGCAGCCTGAGACCTTATTTGTCACATAGGAGATACATCCACATCTCTGTTTCATATTCACAAGTTCCTCCTATAGGAACCTTAATTCCTGTATCATCCCCTTAGGCTGTTGTGTACTCCCTGGAATTCTGCCCTGTAAGCCTCAGGGATCAATACAGATTTAGGGAATGGAGCTTTCCCTCTTTTCTTTCCTGTGGGTCCTCTGAGTGCCCTGGCCATCTGGCCCCATGTCGCTGTGGCTTTCAGCCTCAGCAAGGGGGCAGGACAAAGGAGCCATTCTGTGGTTCAAGTTGCAAGCCTGTTATTCAAAGGCAGTCAGATAGGCATCCAGATAGGCTTTAGTCTGGGGCAATAATTTAGCACCCTTGCCCCCTGCAGCACCCACCTTGTGCAGCATCTCCCTGCTCCTCTGCACCGCTTGCTTCTCTGTTTCCCGTGTGTACACGGGTTATTGGCCCAGCTGCAAGGTGCCTCCCTTGCCCCATCGTTCACTCCCATGCTCAGCAAGCTGCTTTTCTTCTCCCCAGCTGCAGCGTTAGCCACTCCGGTGTGTAATTCAGGAAGTCTGGTCCATGGCAGGAAGCTGCTGCCCTGGCTCTTGCATGAGCCCTCATCACCATCCTTGCCTTGGGGAGACCTTCCTGTCCTTGAACCTGCTGGACCCTCCAGGCCTCGGTCTGCCATAAGGGCAAACTTGTTGTTATTGCTCAGTCATAAAAAAATGCAAAATGTGTCTTATTTGTGCCATATTTACTATTTGTAGCTCGTCTCTTGGCTCTGTGTGAACTGTTTATTATAAAGTCACAGCTGCATCTAGCATCTTTTTTTTTCAGTGGTCTTAATTTCTCACTGCAGGAAAAGAGTGTAAATCAGCTTTGTGCTCCCTCTAATATTAGTTATGTTCTGTTTTGTTTTCTGTAGCCACAGTTATAGGACAGTTCCACCTGAGAGATTCTTAGAAGAGATTCTGTATTTGTGCCTGGAAATCCCAGATAGAAATAGAGGTACAGTCCATTATGTCATGATGATTACATACAGTGATTAATGCACACAGATTTTGCTTTGTGTGTCAGGGGCCTGCCGGAATTGCTGTGTGCTCCCAGATGAACTTTACATCACATGCAGAGTCGATTTGCTATATCCCGAAGCTGGAGCTGTTGTTCCAACTGAGCTACATGCTGTTCCTGACAAAAATATTGGACAGAATATCTTAAGAGCTTTCTGCTCTTAAGTAGAAAGTGATGAGTCTCAATCAGCTGCAGAGGTGGAGCCAAGGAACTAGGAGAGCAGAAGGGATTACTTCTTTTATCCATATTCTTGCACAGGGAGGAGGAGTTTTAGGGTTTTAAGCTTGGACAGGCTTCAGGGAATGGGGCTGGACAGCAGCCAGGGAAAGGAACACTGCAATATACAACAGCCAGGGTTCCAGCAGGGGTGAAACTTTATGCTGAGGCTCTTCTTGTTGATGTAAACGCTTTGTCAAGGATGAGTAAGACCTACAGAAACTTGAGTGGTCCTTGGTGCTAAAAGAGGGGCAGATTTAAGGCAGCAGCGGATGCTAACAGGACCCTCATGGTAAAGCCAGAGGGAATACTCTGTGAGCAGGATGGGGAGTTTCCTGCCGCCCAAAGAGGAGGTTAGCCTGGAAAGGAAAGATCAGTTCAAGTGTTTGCATAGGTATCTGATGATCTTGATGGAACAGTTCTGCCCATGAGGTGCTTTCTGGCAGCTGTAACCTGGTTATTGTGTGCACTGGCCTACTCCTCATCGTTCCTATTGTTTCCCTCTTCCGGCTCTGTTCCTTTCAACATCTCCATCTGATCAGGCTCCGTAGCAATTAATGGGTTTGTAAACAACCACTGAAGACAGCTCCATGTGCTGTACAAATAATATCAGTGTTTTCCACCTCAGAACAAAGGCTTTTGATGGGACTTGCTCTGGTTTTACTTGTGCTCATGAGGATGACTGTGGGACCTTCTAAAAGTCCGTGATCGGTGACAATTATTCTGCCACTCCTCACACTGTAAAGCAGAGTCGTTTTCTTTTGCAAGTTCTCCCTTTGGGTGCCAGTGCATGCTTTATGAGCACTCTATTTTCTATAATTGTATTTACTATAGCATGTGTCAATGAAAATAACATAATCAGAACCACATGCAAGCATGAATTTGAATTTATATGTATGCTCAGGTCATGTTGTGCATTGCAACCAGTCAAGATGTCTATATGCAGTTACATCCTATCTAGGTGAGTATTTCTTAGGCATAGTCATCCAAGAGGAAGCTGCTAATTCATTTTATATTATAATATAATATTCCCTACTTTAGGAGTTTATTTACTTATGAATAACTATGCTGATAATTCTACCCTAATATCACTGCTTTCCCTTTTCTTCTTTAAAATCCAGCTCTCACTTGTGTGACTTTTGTGTTTTGACTGAGCTATAATGAATTTTACCTGCTGTAAAGAATCAGCTGCACGTAATCTAGAGTTGCTGTATGGGAAAGCTGCTGTCTCTTGCTGTATGTTTCAGCGGCTGTTCTTGCTCTTTGTAGCTTGACCTGCAGTTCTGCTGTGTGAGACTTTTCTGTACCTTTCCTGTCTGCAGTCTAGTATGCACAAGCACCAGCAGCTGCTAATACCTTTGTGAGAAACTTAATAAAATAAATAAATAAATAAAAACCTTCTGCTTCTGCCAGCTTATAGATTTGCACCTACTACTGGGTTCTGATTTTGCTGGGATAGAGAAGGGAATAATTTCATTGTGTTCCCCTATCATCCATTGTGTGGGATGGGAAGGCTTCTCCAGTGTATTGTTAAGCACCTCCAGATACAGACCCACACTCAGTAACATAATAGATAGCTCGTTTTGTGGCTTATAATTTTAAATACTGGATTTTGTCAACTTGAAAAAAAAAAAAAAAAAAGAAAAGCTTTGTGATGACTCGGGTTTCTCACCCTAAAAAGCTTTATGGCTTTGTGCCATTCCCAGTGGGTGCTGCTTCGCCCGCCGGCCCCGCAAGCCCCCGGGCTGCAGAGCGGGGCTGAGGCGCAGAAGCCTCCAGCCTGTCCCCCTGGGCACGGTGGCATCTGCTGCGCTGCGGCCGGCGCGGCGGCGCTGCTGGGGCCCGTCTGAGCGCAGGTATTAGCGGCCTGGGCTGGGGACCGAGCAGCTGCGGGGCCGAGCGCGCCCCGAGCATCCCGTCCTGCCTCTTTGTTCTGCCTTCTGCCTCATTGTCACGGGAACGAGCGGTAGGAAATCTCATTTCCAGGAGAATGCCCGGAACGCTCGATAAAGGGACTGAGTTCCTCGCAGACTGTAAAACACATGCATGGTCCTTGGTTAAAGGCCCTTTACAGCTGCTGTGATTTAGGCTCAAGACATGGCTTGTTTTATTCTCAGCAGTCTTTCTGCGGCCTGTCTGTTCTTGAATGCGAGGCTATTATCAGTAGCTTTTCATGAAACATCAGCGGAGAATTAATGCATTTGATATTCAGAATTTACAGAAGAGAATTGTAGAAAATCCATTAACAGAGGCATTAAAATATTTTTCCTTTCTTAACTTGGCTTGCAACCTAAGACATGGACTCCAAGATATTCCATTAGTACTGCTGATTCCCCTTTATAATAAACTAAAAGCTAAGATAACACGTCCTCATAGCAAATGAATGATGCAAGATGACCAGTATGCCAATACTGATGAGCTGGATATATACAGTTGGATTTAAACCACTGATATATTTATCCAGGCTTTCCAGGGGAGAGCAGCCTAACCAGCTTCTAGTGAAACATTACTCCTCTCCTCTTCCTAATGTGGATGTCATTAGCTCTGGAAGGAGTGGGAACACCCTGGAATTATTTATGCAGGAAGCCTTGTTTGTTTTAAGGCATAATCTCTGATGTGAAAAATTGTCCCAAATATTCAAAAAACTTAGTTCTAACTAAAATAAATAAATACATAAAATCTTACAAGCCAAACAAAGAAGTTGTTAACTGTTCCAAGTTCCAACCTTTTGTTGGGATAACTCTGTGAGGAGGCCATGAAATGAGGAATCTCTTTAGTAAATATTTTGCTGCCCTCCAATGGACCAGAGAGAGAAAATCCCATGTTAGCATGTGTGACATTGACATCAGGCATGTAGAGGTCTTAGCTGAAGTAGAAATTAGACTGCGTGTTTTAAACTGGAAAATGCAAAGGCTCTACTTGGGAAACAAGTTAGCTGCCAGTGATGAAGGGGAAAGTCTGAAATCACAGTGTGCTCAGACTGTGGACAGATTTACTCTCTGTAGCACAAATTGCACAAAAATATAAGAGCAGGTTGTTGTAAATGTGTAAAAAAAAAGATTCCTGAAAATAGGAAAGTTTTTCTCCTTTGTCTACTCCTGATCTATGATCTATGAATATGAGGAATTTGCAAGGCTATTACTGAGCTGGATTTATTCCAGTGTCTGGATTTCTAGTTAAGTATTGTATATAGCTTTGTTTTATACTCAAAATGACAACTCGGCCTTATCATTTATTTCGTTTATTCATCAGCAACTTCGTGCCACGTATCTTTATTTGTTGGATAGAGAATTAGTATCTGTATTTTATCTAGAAACAGTTATTATTAAGATATTTGGATGATGTTTAAGAGCATGTCCTTAAAGCACCTCTTGCAGTTGCCCATAGGACCAGGGAGCCTCACACATGGCAGGGAAGGGGAGAGATGTCCCAAGGGAGCAAGTGAGACATCTTGGGAGCCTGCCCTGACTGAGAGGAGAAAACAACTCCGGGTGGGAGGGAAGGTTTCTAATATGGATTCGAAGCAAGGAAGCACGAGGAGAAGGAAGCACTATGGCTTCCTGTAAGGAGTTTTTCTCATTTTATCCAAATGGAGAGTTGAGGCATTTGCTGGGGCTGAAGGAGAGATAATTCACCAGAAAGTAGAGAAAGAGGGTGGGTATTTGCCAAGAAGTAAAACTAGTAAGAGAATAACATGGACACAAGGAACGGAATTTGTGTAGACTAGGTCTTTAATATAGCTTGAATCAATATTCATTAAAACACATAGGGGATTTTCCCGTGCACCAGAAAGTTTTGGGATTGACTCATGATGGTGCAGTAGAATTCCTTAGGAATCATGCTTCAAAGTTCATCAAGTTTCTATCCCTGTAAAGCAAAGCCCAGACACCGCTGATCGTGGCCGCAAGGAGCAGTTGTTGGGTTTGGGTATGATTATTATCATTGCTGATTTTGTTCTGCTGTTTCAGTATGAGGCAGAGGATGTAGAAGCACGAACGAGAGCGATTAATCTGTTTATTTTTGGCTCAGAGAACAAATTGTGATTCTTAGCAGGCAATAAAAACTAACCACAAGACAATCAAAGCCAAAGGAAAGCCTGAAACATGGTGGTAACTCTCCTTGTGTGAACATCCCATGTTTTTTTAATGGTTGTGCAAATGGCAGTTTCTATCTGAGTATTACAATTGGAATGATTGCTACTGAACAGACTGGGGTTGAAATCTCCATTTGGTAATGCCTTCCAATTCCATTTATCCCAGCTGATCATCAAACCAGTGCATGACAGTACTTCCCCATTCAATTTTACTTGACTACCTGCCAAATGATGATATTTGCTGTTCATAACTTTCTGCAAGGAGAGGTACTCTCACTTAGTCTGAGATACCAAGAACTTTACTGAAAATGGGTTGTATTCACTTCTATAATAAAAATTTCAGGCAATCTATAGCAAGCTTAAAAATGCAGACTGAGGCTGAAGTCTTGGCTGATAATTTTAAGATAAATACAAAAGAAACTATTGTCATTAAAGAGAAGACAAAATAACAATCCTACGGATGAAAAAGAAGTGTTCCAAAGAGGAGATGTTGTTAACTATGCTGTTTCAAGTCAAGAAATTAATGGGAGTCATATTGTGACTGTGCAGCTGCCAAGGTTACAATAGGCAGGCAAGCACCCAAAATTCAAGCTTGTACATCAGAAGTCTCAATGTGGTGTTAGTTTTGTTCAGCTTAATAATTCTCTGCTCACTCTGTTTCATGATTTTATATTTTGATGTAGAGGGTGTCTAAGAAAATGTTATTAACACTGTTTGCTCAGAGTAAGAGGGTGATTGCTGCTTTAGATGAGAGAATAGGGAGAGATCTAATATGAGATTCTTGTAATGAATTTTATGGTCAAATACTGGTATGGGAAGAGAAGGCAGTGATCACAGAAAGCACAGTCCTAAGAAACTCTTACTCTAGCCACATGTTAAAGTATCTGGTCTACTAGGAAGAAAGTGCATGGATAAAAAAGAAATTTTCAGTGTTTTAAGTCTTGATGGATGCTGACAGTAATTGCTACCACGTGCATTTCCTGGAGCTTGTTATAGCAGTGAGCATGGAGATCTATTGCCTGAGCACAGGGAACCTGGGTACCAGGGAGAGTTACCCGCTGCACAGCTGCTGCAGCTGTTGCATACGCAGATGCAATATAACCCAGAGGGCTCCAAGAAATGATGTCTTGAATTAATAGCAAACGTTTGGTTTCCATGTATTCGTGTAAATAAAGCACAAAACATTATTTAGCTATGGCATTTAACATATGGCGTTTAGCATGTCATGGTTATGACGCCAAAAGGGGACGTAAATGGCCATTTCTGGGTTCATTTCTGGGTCAGCCTCAGAATTTCTGAGTTTCCCAGTCCCTTTATCCCAAAGCAATAGGGAGCCTAAAGAGAAAATTACCCTGGAATCTCTTTAAGGTAATGCAAAAAAATAAGAAAATAGTTACTAATGTGCTGCTCATCTCCAACATTCATCATTTCTTTCTCTGTGTGGTATTTCTGTGAGTGAAGCGACACCCTTTGGAAAACCCTCCAAAAGCCATTGTATTCACACTTGGCGTTTTTGTCTTATATCTGGCAAGTCTCCGCAAAATATTTCACCTTGTCACAACATAATGTCTCACAGGGCCCAGCAAAATCTTATTTGTATGAATAAAATCGCTGCAGACAAATTAGCAGCAATCTGTTTTACTCTAACAAATTAAGATTTTTATCAATATGGTGTTCTGTAATAAACAGGCAGTCGTAAGTGCCATAGTAGATATGAATTGCAGCTACAAAGGTTTTTTCATTTTAGTTCAATGTTGTTTATCTATTTATTTATTTATTTATTGCTATCATCTATTACATTTATTATTATTATTAATTTATTTACTACATCATTCTATTTACTATTATATTATTATATATTATTATTATTATTATATGTTATATTAATTTTTCATTTTAGTTCAATGTTGTTTATCTATTATTTATTTATTTATTTATTTATTGCTATCAGCTATTACATTTATTATTATTATTTATTTACTACATCATTCTATTTACTATTATATTATTATATATTATTATATTATATATTATTATTATATTATATTATATTATATTATATTATATTATATTATATTATATTATATTTATTATTATTTATTTATTAATATTATTTATTTTAGTTCAATAGATATCTTTTTCTACAATTTTTAAAGTTCCTTAATATAATACATTTTAAAAGTTCACTGTAGTAATTTTCTATTAAATATTAATGGTGAATTTAATTCTGTATTGAAGCAGAATATTGTATTTTTTTGCATTTTTACCTTGTTTATATTGGTAAAAGAGGGCCTATTATTA
>JAVCKT010018402.1:0-10329 GCA_032273925.1 Rhynchotus rufescens | reverse complement strand
GGAGCCGGCGAGCGCCGCCGCGGACCGGCGCGCCTCGAGCATCGCCGCGCTGCGCCTCAAGGCCAAGGAGCACGCGGCGCAGCTCACGCAGCTCAACATCCTCCCCGGCGGCAGCGCGGGCAAGGAGGTGTGCTAAGGGCGGGGGGCGGGGGGCGCGCCCGCTCGGCTTTTCTTTCTTTTTTTTTTTTTTTTAATTAAAAAAATATTTTTTTTTAATTATAAAAAACGAAAGAGAACAGTAGGGGGCAATGGAAAAATAATTAAATAAATAAGCGAAAAAAAAACGGAGGTCACCTCAGATA
This sequence comes from Rhynchotus rufescens, assembly GCA_032273925.1. Taxonomy (NCBI): domain Eukaryota; kingdom Metazoa; phylum Chordata; class Aves; order Tinamiformes; family Tinamidae; genus Rhynchotus; species Rhynchotus rufescens. The sequence goes on along the minus strand of JAVCKT010018402.1, from coordinate 10,027 downwards.
TATAGGACGAATCAAGACCAAATAAAACAGGAAAAAAAAAAAAAAAGAAAGAAAAAAAAAAGGACCAGCGACTAAGACGGGGCGGGTAGGGTGGTAGGGGGCAGGTTCTCGAGGGGGGATCTTGACTTGAAGACCGCGAGCGCCTCTCGCAACAGCCCTCACACGAGCGAAGCGGCCCTCGCAACCTCCTGAATAAGGAATTCCTTGGCTGGTGCATTTGTTTAGATGTACAACGTTGTTAACTCCCTCTCCAGAGAATTAAGAGAAAAAAAAAAAAAGAAAAAAAAACGAATAAAAATTATTATATATTAGCGTTACATACATTAAATATTTTTCCTTCTGTTCATTTGGCACAAAAGAAAAAAGTAATTAAAAAAAAGGAAAAAAAAAGAAAAGAAAAGCAAAAGAGGGGGGGTTGCTACCCACACCTTCTTAAAAATAACATCGCAAGGATGTTAAGTTAATCTATTCGGAGCACTGGAACTATTTCACATGTTAATGCGGCGAGCTGCATATTATAACCAAGGATGCTGCCAGTGCAGAGTGACAGTGAATTCGATGCTGTAGAATAACCAGTGCACTTAAAGGAAAGGGTATATCTTTTTCTTGTTATATTCTTTATCACTACACCAACCAAGGTTTTTATATCAAACCAAAGGGAAATACACTGCTAGAATATGGACTGTTTAAGTCACTAAACTGTGATTATTGATTCTGTACATACCATTGTTATAAAAAAAAAAAAAAAAAGAACAGAGCTTTGTATATTTGAAATGTTATAAAACAATTGCACTCAGTGTAGTGTTGTAAAAGTTTGTCATTCTGTAGATTCTTACTGTGTTGTAGATATCCTAGGGCTCCTAGACAAATATTTATGTACAAACCCTTTATTTAACTTATTAACTGTAGAGGTTTCTGAAACCCTCAAGAGGCGATGGTACCGTACTTTTTTCCGTGTAATGTCTTTATTGTTAACACTTTTCCTGCTACCCGGTGGAGAAGTGCCACGTTCATTCAGAAAATAAACAAAATATATGTTTAACAAAAAGGAAAAAGAAAAAAAAAAAAAAGAAAAAAAAAAGCGGGGTAGGGGTGAGGGTGGGAAATGAGCTGAGGGAAATAACCCCAAGGCCGGAGCCGGCGCGGGCCGCGCTGCGGGCTGCGGGCTGCGGGTGGCGGCGGCTCCGGCCGCGCCGGCGCCGCGGGCTCGAGGCGACGGGGACGGGCGCTCGAGGCGGGTCGCGGGCTGCGGGTGGCCCCGTTTGTCCCGTTTGCCGATGGGGGGGAAATCCCCGGGGCAGCCGCAGCCCCTTGAGGCGCAGCCGAACCAGCGCGCGGGGAAACGCGGCAAAACGCAACAAAATCGAGAGAGAGAGAAAGAGAAACGCAACAAAATCGAGAGAGAGAGAAAAAGTGTCCGTGGGGGCAGCTCCCCGCATCCCGCGCGTGGCTTCTCAAAGTGTCTCTGTGGTTGGTTTGAAAGCGGAGCCCCGTGTTGGGACCCCCGTTTTCCCCAGAGATTAACTTATTTCTTTCCCTTCTTCTTGTTGTTGTCTTTTTTTTTTTGTTTTGTTTTGATTTCGTTTTTAATTATTTTTATTATTTTGAGGGTATTTTCGCGCGCGGCCCTTCCGTGGGGCAGGCAGGGGCAGAACCACGTGGGATCGCCCACCCCACGGGCCCCCCTTGCAGGGCCCCTGCCCCACGGCTCCCCCCGGCCGGGCCGTGGGGCTGCTCGGGCTGGGGCCGCGTTTGGGGAGGGCAGTTTCGCCCCCGCTGGGGAACAGCCCGGCCCCACATCGACCCCGTCCGTGTCCCCGCTCCTCCTGCCGGCCAAATGTGGCCCCCTCTGCACCCCCCGCGGCGCAGCAAGGGCCCTGTCCCGTCCGTCCGTCCCCTCTGTCCGTCCGGTTCTTCCCATCCCGTTCGCTCCCGTCTGTCCCGTTCTTCCCGTCCGTCCGCGGCGCTTCCCCCCGGCAGCGCTTTAAACCCCGTCGCTGCCCCCTCCCCGCACACCGCATTTTCAGAGCCCTAAAAACCACCATAGGCACCAAAAAAAAAAAAAAAAAAAAAAAAAAAAAAAAAATCGCACTTGTTCCTTGGACGTTATTAACCGTATAGTCTGAAATATACTTTTTTTTTTTTTCCTTAAAGAAAAGGGAATCATTATCAAGCCATTACGCATTAAGAAATGTCATTCAGTCATTTTTATTCATTCTGCTGAAATCTTCGTAAAAGCCAGAATCATACTTCTGCAAGCAGCAATTTTGTTAATCCAGGGGGTTATTACTCTGGTCCCTTATTAGGATCTATACTGCTGCCAAGCAATCCTATAACCTTCTCAAAAGAAGTTTACCTCCGTGTTATAAAACCAGTAGTGGTATTTATACTGTGCAATAATTAGTGTATTACTTGAATCCACTAACAGGTTCATTTTATCTCCGCACAAAACCCCTAGTCTGCTTATAGAAAGCTTGTGCCTCCTTTGGCGCTGCTAAAGTGCCGCGGGAGTGAATGAGGGCTCGTAGCACTTTCTCCTTTCGCCTCGCCTTAATTCCCATCTCTTTCTGCTCTCATCCAATTAGTGCAGTGTATTAAGCGGTTTATCATCTCATAGTCAGCTATTGAGAGAAACAAGGCGAACACTTTGCAATAGAGCCTGCTCTCCTTTGACACCCTCAGGTACTTACATATTCCACTGTGCTATGAATAATAGAGGGAGAATAGAGCACTAATTCCCTCATCAAAGAATGCCTTGTCTGCTGCTTTGCTCAACAACACCATTCTGATCAAAAGAAAAGCAATAAAGCTTAGCATAACAAAACGAAACCTACTTATTAGCTTAGTGGTTAAATTAATGCAGAGCCGCTGCTATTCAAAACCAAGGTTTGAAAACAGCCTCCAACAACCTGATAATGCTGCCTTCGGGATGAAGGAATTTTAATCTGAAATTCGAAGCTGGCACAGATGAGTTAATCTATTAAACTGCTATAAGGAGAGTGCCGGAGAACTATTCAATTAGGGAATATTTAAGATGCTCGGCGGAAGACAGAAAATCATGGAAAAAAAAAAAAAGGAAAAAAAATGTGTTCACATTTGGAAGTAGGAAAGTGGGGTTTACAGTGAAAAGAGCATTTTGGCACAGCCGCCAATGTGTTTGCCGTTTGGAACCGGTTGTAATGTACCATATGTCATCAGGGAAACCTGGCTACCGTCTCACTGTATCAACACTCCTCTTCCCGAGCTGCAAATAAATACAAATAAAAACAAATCTTAATTTTAAAGGGGCTGGGGGTGGGGAGGGGAGCTAGAGCCAAGGTGCGAGAAAGGAAGTGGCGGAAATTCAGCGGAGATTGGGCTCAAAAGAGAGACCTCTGGACTTGCATCTTTCCCGAGGTATTTACAGCACCAAATTAACCGCCTCTATTGAATATTAAATTCTATAAGGCTGATTTCGCATTTCCCAGCCTTTCTGCGGGGCCAAGACGAGGCAAAGTGCCCAGAGCTGATTAGTCACCGAGAGCGAGCGAGGGGTATGAGGGGGAAAAAATCCCGTTCACTCCTTGCCAAGAGCTCAGCTCCGCTCTGACCGCCCTGCTGAATCAAAAACCCGCCCGGATTGGGGGTAAAAAGGGGGATTTGGCCAACGCGGAGCGGGGAGCGAGGCGGATGCGGGGCAGGGCCCTCCCGCGCTGCGCTCCCGCTGCATCCAAACATCCCTAAACTTGCAAATTAACAGGCTCTTCAGCCGTAATTATACTGATACATGCAAGTGCCACGGGGTCAGGTTATGCCACATGTATCCGTTTTATTTGTATACCTAACGTTTGAAGGAGAAGGTCACACTGTTTTTTTTTTTTTCTCACTCATCTAAGGCATTCTACCCAGTATTATCTTTCTAATCAGTAATATCTTCATAACCGTAATTGGGCTGGAGACAATGAATTACAGGAAAACCTAAAATACAACTGCGTGAAATGACAGGAACCGGATTCCTGTCTTCCAAAGAGGAGGGATACTAGTCCGTCAGCGAGGCAGCAGCACCAGGGAAGCTGCCCAATGCCCCCAACCCCACGTCCCTAACCCGAGGGAGCAGGTTGGGAAGACCTGGAGCTCCCAGGGCCGGGATGGCAGCAGCACGAAGCAGGCACTGCTGGGCACCCGTCCCCACTCACCTCTTACTCAGTGTGAGTAAGAACAAGATTCAGCCCCAGCCACCCAGAGGCTACGTGTATTTTGGCATACTCTAGCAATGTACCTGTACTGACACACAGCAGTTCCCAGGGTGCGAGGCAGCTACCCATCAGGGACTAAAGAATGTCATAAAATACACAAGCATATACATACACGGCTCTGGTACCCAATGCATTAGTGTTTGTATTTTTTAACTTTCTTCTTCTTATTATTATTATTTTGCAGCCACAGTCAATACGCTGCTTTTGTCACTGAGCAGGCCCCCATGTGTCCGAACCACAGACACACGAGCTCTTAGTAAAACCAGGCAAAGTTTGGAGAAACAGAACCATGCACGTGGTATTTTCAACAGAGAGACCATCAGATCAAATTCTCTTTTACTAGAAAACTTTATTTTTTCCTTCAAGTGTTACGAAAATTTTACATTTTATACTGTTAAAGATTAAAAAGAACATTTTTTTTAATAACCTTACATCAATATATCACATTGCAAATTTAACAGCGAATGTAATGAGTACAACATTTCCATTCTGGTACAAAAGCTGCAACCATACATGCGTTCGTTTCTTGTCACATCTGTTTGTAATTTTACTAAAACTAAATGGAAAATACAATTTATTTATAAAACCTGTAAAGCCCCCCATACAGCAATTACTGCAGAACGGCAACAATGATTCCCCTTGCCCCGCTCAGGTGTATTTATAACCCGTGTAGGTCCCAACCACATTTTGTCCTTGTGTGCACGTGTACACACACACGTGCAGTCTCCAACGTGGCAGATCATTACGCTTGCAGATGCTGGAAGACTCTGAATGAAAAGACGGTTCCCTGGTTTGGGAAACTTCAAGTTGCTTCTTTAGGTTCTCTGCCTTTAATACAGTTGAATGTAAGGCATCCCTACCTCCACCAGAAGGGCATCAGGGCATTTAAAGGCATTTAGGTTTAGCATTGTTTGTAATTGGTATGTTTATGATCAGGAGGAAGATAAACTGTGAAAAGGCAAAACATTAGTGCTCCTACTGAGACCTCTACTAACCTCTCTTCCTGAGAGCACCTCTACTAAATACCCTGGAGCAAAGTCTAGGATCACTTACATTCCAGCAACTCTCACTGGGAATTATCCAATTAAAGCGGCAATTCCCCCACCCCCCTTTCCCTCATCGGTCTAAATACACAACAAAAATCATGGCAAAACCCAACTACTCTGTATCTTAATAACCCTGACTTCTCAACAGAGAAAAGATGTGAAGATAAAAAACCACAGTATTTCACATCCACATGAATGAACCATATACTGTGTTTTTATCTTCTGTTTGTCCAACACCAAAGAAACAAGATTATTAGAACAGCATTGTGCATACTGAAACGGGGTACTGCTCAAGAGATTTCCGTTCCTAAACCGCAGGCTACCCTCTCTTCCTCCTCCCTTTTCCACAAATCACTGTCTGTCACTGCTGGATTCTCCCAGAGATCTCGCTATGCTGATGGTCTCAAAGAGCTTGCCGAGGTTCACTTCGGAGTAGCCGCTCATGGCCAGCCACTTGTCTGCTGTGCCCTTCAGTCTTCTGTAGGCCTCAGCTATTCTATCCCTCTTCACGAGCTTCTTCATGCGCTCTGGAAGTACGAAGGAAAAGAAAAAACAGAGCATTAAAAGACCATGAAAAGTAATGACTGCTGCACCTGCTGTTGTCATGAATCACGCTGTTTTGCAACAAGGTGACTATGGCAGCTAACATTCAAAGACGATGTCTAGGACGAGCTCTTCAGCCTTCCTGCGCTGCCCGTTCCCAGCAGTTTTGCCAGCAAAGCAGCCGCTCTGGGTTAGGCCGGTGCCGACGGCAGCTCCCGTGGCCTCGGCCATCCCGACCGGAGCTGGTGCATCAGCTCCCGAGGCGCCGCGTGCCCTGAAACGTCATCACATGGAGCAAAGTGGGGCTCACTGGGCCACAACAGAGAGACTAGGCAGCAAGAGGGCAGGTTTTGAAAGGCCCTCACTTACTAAAGCCGATTCTCTTGTTTAGCATCAACTAGACAGAGACCACGGATCATCTCTAGGGATCTGAAATTACGAGAAATTCTGCCTAGAGCAGATTTCAGATTTGTCTTTCAAGGGAACTGCTGCTAACAGTGGTGCTGCTGCAGGACGGGCCAGCCTCTCAGCGGCGAGCAGCTGCCTCGGATGCGGGACGGGCAGGGCGATGCTAAGGAATAAGGAGGCGTCGGAAGGAACGGGGAGCAGGCCAAAGCGTCGGTCGCACATGGGTCGCGCTACCCTGCCCCAAGATGGAGAGGAGATATCCAAGTCATCCCAGCCGGGAGGCATCAGACTCCCCTCACGAATGAATGCAGCCATTCCCGAGTGCTTGATCAATGCGTCTGTGAAGAAATGTCTAGAGTGCAAGGCACATCTACCTGTATGTCCACCAGCAGTGACTTGAAGCAGATCCCATGCAAAAGCACTCCTCTTGGAGCCAACCTCCTGTTCTAGAAACACCAGCCCCAACCCAAAAGCCCACGCCAGCAGTTACTCCTTGAAATCTGCTGCACAGGGTGCTCTGGATCATTGGGCATACAGGAAGGATGAGACTCTCCCATGGGAAGACATCCCTCTCCAGGGGCCTGGGGTGGCTCTGGGCCAAGCTGGCAGAGGCCAGCACAGGAGCTTCACCTCGCGAGCGCTCCAGGCACACAGGCCAGTGCAGGGAAGGGCCTCCCACCGACACATGAGATGGATCCAGAACCTGTGGCCTCCGTCCTCCCCGCTGTCTTAGCACCACCAACAGGCTGTGCAGGAGAGGGTCCTGCTTTCCAGAGCCCAGCTCTGTGAGGAACGTCGCTTCTGAGACGAAGACGTCGCATCAGACTAACCTTTATTTCAGCCACCAAGTAAAGACTGGAGGACATGAGGAGATGGGAGGAAGATATGAGGAACTGGGGGGCACAGTAACAGAAACAGTAACTGCAATTTGGGGTTTCTGACTTGCTCCTCCCCAAGGATTTGTGAGCATTTCTGCAGAGCCCCAGATGTTTTAAGATGAACTCAGAAGACTAAATACTGGATGCAGTAGAAACCTTAACGTTTTCTTCAGGAACTACTATTACCTGCTTAGATTTTCCAAGTTATTGACAGAGGTCCACTGAACTCCCATCTCTCAATGTGGCACTATAACATCTTTGAAAACTAAATTAAAGAGGACAGTTTAAGCAACCGAACGCGTTGCTTAGAAGCCCTTTGGGGAGCACTTTTCATACATCCTAGCAAGGAAGGCAGAAATGGTGCTGTCGTTCAGTTTTAAGTATTTACAACTTTGGGCAGTAAGTCCACGTATGACTGAACATAAGACATTCTTACCGTTCCCGAGACAGGAATGGAGTTTATTTATTAGCGGGATTAAAAACTCCCCGAACTACACCCCAAATACAACGAAATAATCATTAGCAGACTGACGTCCCCATGGCACAAGCCCATTTCAAAATCCCCAAATTATTTAAATGTAGAGTTTAACTAAACAACCCACGGACACTAATTCCATAAAAGCGCCGAGCGCTCCCTGCCACGGATCCAGCGGCGCGTTCCCTGGTGCTCGCGAGGGCCCGGGCGCCACGCAGCCGTGCGCGGAGCGGCGGCCGCCCCGGCCCCGGAGGACGCTCCATGGGCAGAGAGGGCAGCAGGCGGGGAGCTCTGCCCGGAGCGCAGCCCGGCCGCGGCGCGTGGCAGCCCCGCATCCCCAGCCGCAATCCCGGCACACGTCCTGCCCCCCGCCCCGGTAATCCCGCACTGGGAGCGCACGTGACAGCCCCCGCGCTGCGGGTGCTGCCGCGGTGGGGAGGGAGGGCTGGCAGGCAGGGAGAGGGGCGGGCGTGGGGCAGGGGGCTGCGGAGGGGCAGCAGGGGAGGCAGCGGCGCCGGCAGCGCCGCGGCGAGTGGCGGCCGCGCGGAGCGGGGAGCATGAGCGGGAACGCGGCTCCCGACGTGTTTGCCTCCTCTGCTGATGGGATATTGACTTTTCCCACCAGGTCGGTTAGAAAGGGGACTATTTGCGCTGCCACGCAGCAGAGCAGGAATGACAAGCGGCACCGCTCCGCGCGCCGCCGAGGAAAGGGCGGCCGCCGTATATCACGGGGCCGGTCTGCAGCTCCGAGGCTCCCTCCCATCCGGCTCCAAGAGGCACCGAAACGCTCCCGCTTTCTTCCCACAGCAGAATCCAAGCGGCAACGCGCCCCAGGCCTTGGTGGACACAGCCTGGGAGCCGCTCACGTCCTGGAAACAGGGAGACTCCCGTTATCCCCACGTCGCCGTGCAGCAACAGGGACGAGCACCCGTGCACAGCAGCCAGCACCGCTGGCCGCCCGCACAGGCACCGACGTGGGTCTGACACACAGCAGGCAAAGGGAGCACCAAAAGGAAAACACACACTGAAGTACATGCATTTTGAATGCTAACTTCAACAAAAATACAGTACAACACAATTCGGGCGATATATAATTATATTTGGGTACTATATTCCCCTACCAAAGCAGGAGAGGTACCAAGCCCTACCACATATTTTGGAATCAAATCTCACCATCAAACACGCAGTTAACTGCCCCCCCCTCCAAGTACCAGACTCTGCCTTTCACAGAACCCAGGCTCCGCTTCCAGATATCCCTGTCAAACTCAGTACCACATCCCAGGTCCTATTTAGCTTTCAGGATATATTTTTGTTTTTTTGAAAATGTAAGTTTTCAACAAGGTAGCTAAATTTATTCCATTTACCCCAAACTGCTAGTGGAAGTTAAGAATGGAAATATTTGGAGTTTTTCTATACCTGATCATGTATTTTCCATTTACTGCAGTTTCTCTTCACTCCTATGAAAATGACACAGAATAACCTGACAGGGAAACTCAAGAACTTTTGATCTTGGATTCCCTGAGCTGTGGTTCAGAGAAAGACCCTTTTTTTTTTTTTTTGGTTTCTTTTTATTATTATTACTCTAGTGACTGGGCAACTGAACTGTGTCATATTATTAAACTCTCTCCTCCTGATTATTCTGTTGATAGGCTGCTCTCGGGAGCGCCGAGCGAAAATATATTCACATTCCTTTGTATTTGTGCGCGGGGATCTGCACAGAGTACGCGAGGAACAAGGGAGGTGTCTGCAAGCACACTGCCAAATCCCTGGCTTTATCTGGGAGCAAGCAAGAAAAGAAACCCTTTGGAGTATCGCTTACATACAGCACTGTGTCTCTCGACGAGTTTTGCTTAAAGAGTTAAAGAACGTGCTAAATTAGGTACTGAAATTTTTTTACATCGCCTACTGGTTATTGTATTTTAATTACAGCGAGCTTAGACACACAGGCAGCAGCCTCTGTTCCAAATATCTGCGTTTCATTTATTTCTGCGCAAAGGTAGCAAACAACAGTCAGTCATAATTGGCTCTGTCAGATGTTTTACAGTCAGTCATAATTGTCTCTGTCTAGAGGTGTGTCAATTTACTGCGAGTTAAATAAATATTCTGTCTATTATGGTATCAGGTTATGTAAGCCACTTTTTTTTAATTGCCTGGGTTCCCCTCTTAGAAGACCCAGCACCCCTATTTACTCTGTTAACCTTAACTTTGCCATTTACGGAATGTCAATGAAAAAAGGCAACAGCAATTTAATGAACAGGCGTATAAGCCTCTAGCACACTCGCCTTTTTACTCGCCATACCACAAACGAGGCTGCAAAGCAATTCAACCACTCCGTCTTGACAGTCTTCTCCTTAAACACCTAGTGGTGATGCCAGTTCAGTGGCCTGGAGAGGCAGACTGCCTAGTGTAAGCCTTCTTTTTTTTTTTTTTTTTTTTTTTTTT
>JAVCKT010018397.1:0-15184 GCA_032273925.1 Rhynchotus rufescens | reverse complement strand
TTTACACATATTATACAGTATTGAATATTTAAATAAGTTTATGGGTTGGAAGTAACATTTTATATTTATTAAATTTTTTAAAAATTTAAAATAATTTTGTATTTCCTTAAGAAAAAAAAAAAAAAAAAAAGATCTTCCAGTGATCAGTTGTGATGGCATTAGCAAAACAGAAGATTATACTCATAACGGCCAGACAACAACCAGGTATTTTGAATAAACCAACTGAGGAAGCATTCATGGAGCTATTCCATGGTTTTCTGAAATCGTGGAATCAAAACCTTGGTTGGAAGGAAGAAAAATACATAATCTAGTTGCAGCCATTATTCTATGTCTTCGTTCTTTACCTCTCCCTCAGGAAGATAGGCACTGACAATAACCTTCCCTTTACACAAAGATTATCCTTTGGACTGAAAAATCAGCTTTACTGCAAGGCCTATCTAAAATTCTGCATTGCTTTCTAGGTGCAAGTTGTAATAATAGTTTCTTGGAAAATATTTCTGCCAGGAACTGGATGGAGTTCACTAAACTATTTCTTAAAAAAACTGCATCAGTAGAATCACCCGTGAAAAGCATGCATGTACTGCACCAAATTCAATACCGGCACACTTGGTTACAATATGGTTAAATCAAACATTTTTTCAACTACACTGAAAATAAACCCAGCCCCTATGATTCAGTGTTTTGTTTGTTTTATGAGATGTTTCTTGAAAAGGTGTGCTTTCAAATACTCTCATTTAATTTTTTGCATTAATATCTGCTATCAAAAAGTAATATTTAGAAATGTTAGATTCCTTGTAGCAAATTACAGTATTGAATGTGGTTCCAAATTGCTTTCGCTTCATTAAATTTTCTCCTGCAGCCTGTCTGTCTCTCCCCAATGTGTCTGACTCAGTACCTGCGAAAGGGGTGTCTTCTATCAATCAATGACAGAAAGTGCTGAATCTGAAGATGCTGACTTAGCACCACGGAGGGCAGGCAGGCTGCTGATAGCAGTCAAGGGAGGTTAAAAATTCCTCAGCATTAAAAGCCTTTAAAAAAGGTATCCAAAGATTAGCCCAGGAAAAAAAAATGATCTTCAAAAAAGAGCATAATAAAATCATTAACCTGTAAACAACACTGACAGAAGGAAAGAAAATAGTTTTATCACCACTTGGCAGGAGCTGAACTTTTTGCAATGACAATGACTGAAAAAACAAGGACATATTTCGTGCCTGCATTAACAATGTTATATGCAAAATAAGATTTTAAGTATTCCACAGTGAAACAAATACAGAGTAAGCAAATATTACTACAACCATTTAAGAGTTCTTAAACAACAATGAATGTTTACAGCAATAGAATTTCATTACCCACTTTGAGAGATCATAAACAACTCCCATGAAGAAGTGTAGCCTGGGCCTACCCACTGCTATGAAGCAATAGTTTTTATTAGTTTTCATTAGCTACTGACTGAATAAACATATAAAATGAATGTAGAATTATTTGAAATATATGTACATCTGTAGTTAGACATTTAACTAACTAGATACATATACACCTTGTCATAAAAAAATCACAAAATTGTCATTTAGATAGGTAATTGTAAATGACCTGTTTAGCAACAGGAATGTGTCTGTTCAGTCTCATTACTTCCCTGCAAATAAATGAAGTTTCCACTCTGTAAATATAGAAATTGAATATACCAAATAACTGATGCTTGGTATTCCACATCTGAAAATTAAACTATGTTCTTATTTTATAATTTAGCTTCCTGTATTTTCAGATCCTTGTTTACAAGGCATATTTCTGAAGCTACTGGCTTCTAAAACATGGGGAGCTCCCCCATCAAAGAAGGGTTTGGCAAAGCCAAAATTGCACAGGTAGTGCCAACAGAAAAGAGCAATGTAGAAGAATAGGATCTGATTTTCTGTAAAGCCAATTGATTTGATAATTGCAGCCCATATTGGCAGACAAATTCAAGATGTCATTTAGCAGTGCTTTGTCAAGGTTAATGAATATGCTTGTCTCTGGCTAGTAAGAACAGCATCACTATGGATCACAATTAGCTTCTTACAGTCATCTGTTGTTTACATTGCACAGAGCAATGCACTGTTTCATAGATATAAAAGTATCTAATCTATGTTTCACCCTATACAAAGGAACTTTCACATACAAGTGGCAAATGGGCTGCACCAAGTTCCTAAACATGAAAATTCAGAGTTTTTAAACAAAAGTGCTATTTACAGTAGGGAGGACCATGGGCCAAAAGGTGGTTAAGAGCTCTGAAACTGAACTTCCATCCAGGGCAACATTTTCCTTCTTGTAGTTAGTATCCCATTCAGGATATTTGTAGATTTTCATACTGGACCCATGCAGTACTAAATGAATCATTTTTCACCATTTAATTCTCTGAATTTGAATCCCTAGCTTGTAATTTCAAACCTCACATTTTTATTGAGTTAGTTCTATCCTATCTACAAACTATTCTGATAGACGGGGTGCAAGAAATGCTTTCAATTCTAGGAAACAGTGTAGGAAACCATACAGACATAAACAGTGAAATATCTTTCCTCTTTTTTTTTAAATGAAAAAACAATCACGAAAATAAGAACTTGGAACTGGTTTTCCCTCATTCTTATAAACAGCACATAACTGGTTGTACGTATTGTTATCTTCCATTGGGAAAAAAAAAGGTATCTTGTACAAGAGTACTGTGAGACTCATCAGAACTGATCAAAGTTGGTTTACAAATATTACAAAATATGTAACAAGACGTTTTGTCCCCAAGTAGTAATGGAACACAGTAGTAGTCCTTCTCTACCATAGCTCTGACACATGAATTACAGCAGTAAATTAACTCCAAAACTCAGTCTGTTACCAAAGCTCAGACCTTAGTACATTAGTCCTGATACTTACTTTGTCGCTAAAATATTTGGTGAAAATTTTGAAAAAAATAATAAAAAACTCCCCAAAATAATATGTGTAGAAATATAGTAACTCACACTGGCTGAAATCTATATTACAAATTACTGTATTTTATGATTTAATATAGTCAGTAAGTGAACAAATACAATTAAAAGTAGAGTAACGCATCAAAATGCTCTTTATTCATTTGTTTGACAGGGATAATTTGTTATGATAGAACTTCAGAGTATACTTGCAACTGTTTAATAGTATATTTTGAAGTAATGTAGTCTAAGTAATATGAGATTTCATTATAATGCAGTTATGGCTTTTTATCTCAACAGTGGAAATAATTCTGAGCGTAGGGGAGCATATGGACTAGCAAAAAATGAACTATGAAGACCTTACCTTAGTAAAATAGTAAGAATTGTATTTTCCCCTTGGGAAGTATCAAAATTCACTTATTTGTCACCAAGCAGTGAAAGAACTTGTTCAGTTCTAAGACTAGAATTTAGTTCCCGTTTTCCCAACAAGTACTCTCTATCTTCTAAATAAATTACTGGTAATAAAGCTTATCTTCACCACTAAGGAACCATTTCTAAAACAAACACAAGTATCTCACAGCACCTCTAAGTACAAAAAGCAAGTAGAAGATGTTGGCTGAAAACTACCAGATCAAAGAATCATTTCTGGGCACCAAAAGTTATTTTCTTTTTTTTCTTATCCTTTATTTTGTCTTTGCAAATAATTCTCTGTCACAGTTATCCAAACATAAAAACTATAATATCTCCCTAGTGCAGGAATATGGAATTTTAAGTTGAAAAGAAAAATCTGAGTTGAAGAGATAGAGAGATAGGGAGATAGAGACAGAGATATATTTGCACATACATAAAAACTGCCCTGACAGAATTTTTTTTTATTGTTGCAATGCATATAATTGGCAAAATATCAAGATAACAAATATCATCACCCATTGAAACAGAATCATCAATATAAATGCAATAAGATAAGTAAACAGAATACAATAATTTAATTGAAACACTTCTAATGGCCAGCAACAAAAAACAGATTCTATTCATCTTCCAATATTGCCTCTTAGCAAAGTGAGAACTGCCATACTGAGCCACAGCTGGGATGGCAACTGCACGCATTGCTATGCATAGTCTTCAAACAAAAAAGAGAGCATTTAGTACCCCAGCATTAAGAATGAAAGTACTTGACTGAAAAAACAGTTATCATTTCAGGCCCTCAAGCTAACAGCTTCATTACTTGTGGCTGAAATATTCTTCAAATTCAGGTGAGAGTGCTTGGGTTCTGGTACACTAGCACATGTTTTGCTTAATATCTACAAATGTTAAGCCATTTCTGACAAATTAACTTCTCTGCAGTCCAGAAGCCAGCCTGAAGTTCAAGCTTGTTTCTTAGTGTTTTTTCTTTTGTTGTTGTTTGTTTTGTTTTTATTTTAATTACAGAAATAGGCTTTGCCTTATTTCAAAGATCACATTACTGTTTAGAATATACTGACACAGAAGAGATTTCTTAGCTTGCTGTTCGAACTATTTGCCAAAACATGTAGCTTAAGTCTAGCTTCATACTATCTGAATGTCTGCATGGCTAGGAAAAACATCTATTTATATTAATGTATTCAGCCATTTTTATGCACGGTTTCCTTTTTCAGCACATTGATGGCTCTCAGCTCTCCTTTATTGCCTGCTCGTGGTCCCACTCAGTTTTAAAAATTCCCTGACTTGGCTTACTCCAAGAGCTGAAACTATCGATTGCATTCCAGCCATACTAGCTCACAGCATTCACTGCAAGAAGCAAACTGAAGTACTCACACAGACTTCCCTCGAGAAACTACTAACGGGATGAGAAAAATCAGGCTGCCTAAAAATATCCCGCAGTTTAGAAAACCAGTCTATCTGATCCAATTCTCAATAATGTCAGTGGCAATGTTTCCATTGCGGACAGTGGCACAAGGTCAATTCCTGCCGGGAAAGCCAGGCTCTTCCAGAATCAACTGAAAACACAGTGGAGTGAGGATATTATGTGCTGCTCCATGGCACTGGTGACTAAGGGAATTTTCTTGTATGTTCATAATATGTCCATGGTTTGGCTTTTTTGCAGTATAACATCCCCCCTCCTGTCAAGGCCATTACTCCAGACAGGGTAAGCTTGGAAAGTGAAGGACTGTAATTACGTGCCATTATGGTAACCAGGCAAGGCTCAGAGCAGCTATGTGCTGTGCCCAGAAAGGAAAAGCATCTAAATGTGTTTTGTCTTTAGGCCATAAAGAAACAGGGGCCGGGGAGGGAAAAGGAGTTACTGAAAGGAAGCAGAAAGCTGAAGTCAAGGCACAGAGTTTTGGTCAAAGAGGGGCTAGGATGGAGCATAAGTTGTCTATATTTTTACATTATAAAAGTCTATCTTATTCACTTTGGGGAGGATCATGAGGGTAAGAAGTGTTGACTTCTTAAATAACAAGCATGTTACCATTTAGTGCTTAACTCTTCCCAAATGATGCATAGTTTATCTGGGAATAGTGTGCAAAACTAGTCAGAAAAGGGTTTCCTAATAAAGACAAGAAACTTCATCTCTCAAATTAAAATGCTGACATTTCTCCTAAAATTGTGAGAAATCAAAATATTTCTACTTTGAAAACAAGAAACATTTGCTTTTCATGTAATAAGTGACATTGCAAAGGACCTCTGGGCCCCTATTGCCGCCTTCTTTCTTTTATTGATAGGATTAGTAGAGAATAGTATTAGTTGGAAGACTGCTTTAAATATTTGTTCCTTCAAGCTTCATTTTTTAAACAAAACTTTTTTTGAATATATCATTTCTTATTAAAAATCATATGAGATGTGGGAGTTTTTTTTCAATAGCCCAAATATCTTGATTTGGGGGAACAAAGGGGAGCAGTCAAACGAAAGAGAGCAAAACATTCATAGCAAGAAAACATGACTGTAGTTCTGTGGATCTCAACTTCACATCTGCTAATAGCCTCATTTCTAGAGTCATGCTACTATTGATCATAGCTCTTTTTAGCCCCAATTTCCATTAAGACTCATTAAGTCCCACATAGATTTTTCCTAGGAAACATTAGCTTCTTTTTAGCTTGCTGATTCTTCACAGATTCTTCCAGCAAGATTTTTCCACCTCCCGCAAGTGTCCGACCATTAATTCATTCACCCAAGCCTTGAGGAAAGTTCAGGAAAAGCGTTTCACTCTGGCTTTCACAGTTGTTACTTCTCTTCCTGCCTGCTTCTTTCCAGCCACAGAGCACCTGATCTTACATTTCAACCATAAAAAGAGGCATCTCATTTCAATAACTAGAAATCCCTATTAAAACAAAAAACTTAAAATTCATTTTTTATATATTGTAAGCATGGTATACTTTATACTTAACATGCAGGTCTGATTAGTAAAATCACTTGGCAAGCAGCTGTCAATCTCGCAACATTTCAGATCTACTTAAGAGAATGATATATTATATGCTATTCTAACAACCAGTCCTCCAGAGAGTCAGGCAAATATATAGCAAATCCATAAGAACTTCATTTTCAATTGTCTTATGCATTATATCTGTTTGGACAAACAGTAAGACATTTCTAGTCATTCAAGGTGCAGCCATGTTATCAAAACCAATTTCTTTTCCAACAGTGAAGAAAATATCCTTAAAGGTGAAATCTTCAGCAGTAGTAAATTTGACACCATTTTTATATAATCCACTAAAAGCTATACCAATCAGAGGCCACTGGGAAACCATTTTGCTAATTTATTTTCTCTCTCCCCCCTTCTCCCCACTCACAAGAGGCAGCACGAAGCACCGGCTTGTAAGCGCGTTCCAATTGCAGCAGGAGAGTTTCTGAAATGCTTTGCCACTTAAATGCAATGTAAACTGCATGCAAATCAGTCACGGTGCTCTTCTTCCCTCAGTGTAGAGGAAACTGGGGGATGGGAAAGAAAAAGAAATGCTCGTACCTGGGATCTCTTATTTGCTAATGTATGACTTGAATATGGGATAAAGGCACTTTGTGCACTGTCTGTAAGCAAACATGAGTAGCTCTATCTGTTGAGGGCAGTAAAGCAGCCAATGTCTTACCAAATGGTATTTTACTTTTTTTTTTTTTTTGGGCTTTAAATAGACTAACAGAAGTTGTATAGGTCTTTGGCTAGTACAAGTACTCTTCCAAAGGAGGAAATACCAGGTGCAGAGCCCTTGCTTGTTAGGGTGACAGATGGCTAGGAGATCATCAGCCCCAAAAGTGAAGATCAAAGACCAACCCAACTCGGTGCAAGATTCAGACAGGAAGAGCAACTGGGAAGCAATGAAAGTGGCAACTATGTAAAGGGCAGAATTAGGCACTCCAGCAGGATGCACCTCAGAGGACAAGTACAATCCGGAAGGCATCAGAATGAGTCCAGAGCACCAAATGGGACCACTGTGAGAACCTGCCAGGCTCTGCAATAGAGGCAGTAGCTTGGCTGCAGCATGTGGAGCTCCCAATACCTCCCATGGGCTTTAAGAAAAGGAGAGAAACAAAGGTGCTAGAGACAGATGCGTTGACAAGGCAGAAAAGGAACAGTCCTGGTCATCACAATATATTATCAAGTTTTTCCTAGCTGATAAACTGGGAGGAGCAGGAAGATTCAGAGAAGAGGAAAACACTTTTGTTGACTTAGCAGAAGCATAGGAGAAAATACGAATGCGTTTGCTCAAAAAGTTAAGTTACTAAAAAAGTTATAATCAAGGACTGCATCAACTGCTATTGCCACATAAAACATTCATTTTATTTTAGAGAATCAAATTGAACACAGTTACGGGCTGCAGTGACAGGCAGGATAGCAATGTTTCCCACAGTTATCAAAAGGAAGTGTGAGACAGGAGGAATTAGAGCTCTGTTCTGGTTTCTCTAGGCTTGAGGCGATTGTTAGTTAGAGCAAGTGAGAAAGTGACAGGAGAATTTATTTTGGACAAAGAGTCAGATCTGTAAAACAAAGGTGATTTGTCAGTACTGGTACAGAAAGGATGGCTGAATGTATTAAATGTAAACTCAGAAGTGAGCCGACCTATCCCACACCTTCCTCAATAAATGCAATTCACAAAGATCATGGAAATAAATGTTATCAGAGATTACTAGCATCACCCACAATGGCAGATATTACATAAATGATGTATTCTCTCACTTCACAATCATTTATCCAAACAGTTGGTTATCTTCCCAGTCAACTTCAGCAACCACAATGAGCCATGTCCAGAGTTAACTGCAAAAGGCACTAGAATGGCCATTTCTGCAGCAAACTAATCTCTATCATTTAAACACAAAGGGTGTCTCTGAGCTGAGCAGAGGCAGATACTGACCTGAGAAATAAGCATTTCTCAGTCACAAGAAGTGTTGAAGTTTCATTAGTTCTGTTGTGTGTTCCTTTGTTGGGGGGAGGGAAAGAGTGGGCAACAGAGGAGAGGAAACGTTGTAAGCAATAACAGAATTTGATCAAAGCCTCGATTCCCAACTCCAAGCCATTCTCTTTTGAAAATTGACTCCAGCTGGTGCATTAGCTGAGCTTTGAGTGCTATTCATTTACTTCCAGTCAAAAAATAAAAATACCTATCACTACTTTTCTCAGAGGAGATTTCAGTGCTGTAGTCCAAGACCGATACACCTCTTTTGCCAAGCAGAAAGGTTACAGCACTCAGGACTCGACTCTAGTCTTGTTTATCCTGAAGAATATCTTGTCACTTGTGACATGACTAGAGGAATCCGAAGGATATGGTGTATGGTATTCTAGTGTAAATAATGACAGCAGAAACTTTCCTTTGGTTACCAGTATATTCTGGTTATACTACTGAGCTTTGTGTTTAAATGTTTTCTTTGAAAAATCATAAATAAATTTTACTGAGATTTTCCATGTTTGCTACAGAAATAGTTGCTCTCTCTTCTCATCTTCCAGAAGGCTTCTATACTAACTGAGAATGGGCTGAGATGAATGACAATTCCCTTTTTTGTTATATACAGAAGAACAAGCAGTATTTTTAATGATTCTTATTTTTTGGCAATTTCAAAATGACTGCAAGTCTACTGACTAATTTTCTACAGTATATTTTGTGATTAATGTTAGAATATTACTTATATGCATATTTCAGGCACAGAAGGCAAGATCTTTCCAATATGGAGAAATACAGCTGGCAGTGTCATGTAAAATTAGGTTTCCCAGTATCTGATTAGTTGTGTGACAATTAAAAGCACGATATCCACTATCGGCAATTGCCTGATATGTTTAAGAACAGGCGAACAACCTCTATGTTTGCATTAGAGAAGAACTTCAGGAACACTACCAAGATCAAAAGATGTCAAATAGACTGTAGCAAACACATGAGGCAGTCCAGTCTGAGTGCTTATAGTCTGAAAGATGAATATTTAGTGGTAAATGTAGGTCTGGACCCAGTAACTTCTAATGAAAGCAAAACACTCTTTCATTAGAAAGCCCCGCATTTGCTGATGGAAGGACTGGAAGACACGGCAAGGGAACAAATGCAAGTCTCCATAACTAACTCCAAGGGATGTGAACTGCGGAGAGAAATATATATATATATATATATATATAAATAAAATAATTCTTGGAGAACAACAACTCACTACCAGCAGCTCAGTAGAAGAGTGCATGAAAAGTCATCTATTTAGCACAAAAAACAATTTTCCTTCACAACAACATGCTTCTGGAACACTAAGTTTGGAACAGTCTAGAACACACCAGACTGAGACTTTTCATGGCAGTTTGACTGAGGCAACACAAGAGTCCAGAAAAATGAATGGATTTAAGACGTTTTTTTTAATTTTTTTTTTTTGAACTCTCCCTCCCCCTTTTTTCTTTTTAACTTAGTTCTGCGGTATTGTTTACATGCATATTACTGCTGACATAGCTAGATTAAGCTTTAATCTGATATTTTTCTATTCAAAACTATCTTTCCAAAAGTATTCTAAATTATTACATATTTCGCATTACACCTACATTACCTTCTGAAGCAGATTATTGGGTAAGCAGAACTATATGCAAGCACAATGCACAGAACAAGTCACTTTGCCCAGTTTTTAAAGCATAAAAAAAAACAGAAAAAAAGAAATTGGCATTTCTTGTCACATTAAGTTACAATAGAGAAAACCTTATCAGAATAATTTCTAAATTCAATAAAAACCCAAACTGCCCATTTTTAAATATGTCTGTTTTGTGGAATTCACATCTTTGGAACCTTTCCACTTTATCTACTTAATAGAGGGTCCCAGGGGTGGGAAGCTGTGTGCATATGAGACTGCAAACTTCATACTGGTCTATTCCATTTTTAGAAGTTTGATTCTTTTTACATCTGGCCAAGGGACAGCTTCACCAGCACAGGTATAATTTACTCAGGTGTTTTCCTGAGGGATGTAGTAAGTGTTTACTCCATCTAAGACTAGGGGTTTCAAGGATGAAACAATTTTCAAACACTCTGGGGTCTCATGAAGAGGCTCCCAGAGATTGTGGGTATCACTGGAGAACACAAGATGCTTCAGCAAGTACTGGCTCTAAGGCATCCTCTGCCAAATGTAGCACAAACAGCTGAAATGCTAAGTCTCAGCCTTTGAGGCAAGTGTCACATCAGAATTATCTCAAGTAATTTCCATTTTTTTTTTTTTTTTTTAAAGGGCATTATTTTAAATGCCTTGGTAACAAATTCAACTGTTAAACAGGAGAATGGTGTTAGGAGACAAAAATTTCAGTGTATAAACTCTGCTTTATTTAACTTTTATAATTTAAGTAAATTTGGTTATTTAAACTATGGCTCTTGTTATGTTGAATCTCTTCTTTCATAATAAATCCTGCCCCTCAAGGATATCTATATCCAAAGTACCTATCCCGTAATGTAGACTATAATAGCCCTCTGTGCTAAGAGCAGGGACAGAAATAGATACTGTACGACTAAATGCTGATTGACAGCTCCGTCAAATGCTTGGCTCTTCTTAAACAAAACTGCAATAAAAAGACTTCATATCATAGCACTCAACAGATAATAAAATAGTGTAAACAGATGTAACCTTGTGGAAAGGAAAAAAAAAATATTCTACTTTACCATCATCATAACACACTGCAACATTTTTCAGATACATTAGCCAGAGATCAAATTATTCAGTGTCTAATGAGAAGGAAGTGTTCCCTCTCAATTACCCATTAAAATGCTGTTCCGAACACAAAAAATATCACATGGAAGACTGTTACTATGTAAATACTTTAAGGAAAATATTTTCATGGCATGTAGGAAAGAAACAAGAGAAAAAGGTAGAGACGGTGACTGAAATGTCTGCCAGGTACATAGCCAAGACAGCTTAAAAGCTCTCCTGAAATGAAACCCAGCTTTTGAAACTGTCAGAGTTTGCCACCTTGATACATTATTGTACAAGTCTGCAGAATTCCTTGACAGAAGAACTTTTTATAAAGAGTAGCTGAGGCACTAGGAAAAGCATAGGGCCTCTCACAAAATAATGGTTTATAATCACACACATGATAAAGAAATGTATCATCTTCGTGACTGACAGACACTCGTAAGTGCACCGGCAAGAAGACTGCAGCCACCACAACAACCAGCTCTCAAGCCTGGCAAAAGACCTATCAACATTTCTGTCAGAAATGAGACCATTTACAAATTGGTACCTCCATTCCCTCGCTCTCTAGCCCCATTTACTTCCCGTTTTTCATTGTCTTGTGTTACAGACAAGAAGCAAAAAGACACAGGGGTAGTTTCTCCTCCACTTAGTTAGAACACGCCAAGTGAAAATTAAACTGATTCAGTGTGCATGTATCAGGGTTATTGAAAAAGATAATTAATAGAAGAAATAATTACTAGGTAAAGGCTTCCAGTCCATCAGAGAGCTTAAAACAATGCTGGAAAACATCCCCAAAACTAAAATACTATTATTTCATTATCTTTGTCATCTATAAGGGACAACTTATTCAAGGAGATACTTGTCTGAGAGAGTGCAAGGCTCATGAACCAGCAGAGGAAAGAAAAATAGAGTAACTGTGAGCATTATATGGATGCTTTTCGGATTTTATGGATGCATTACATGTGTATGGAGCCCAGCAAGATCCTTATCAGCAATACTGCAAGACAGTTACATACAGATAAACAGAAAGGGGACCCTGAAGTCTTCTTTATAACTTTATAACTGAATAAATAAATGGGGGGGGGGGGAAAGAACCACACACCTTACCAAGCACCATCACAAAAACCAAAGACAACTTGCAGCTCATTAATTCCCTACCCCCAGATTACAGGATGCTGTTCCTGAGGGGGGTTTTTTTGTATGTGTGTTTTTTTTGTTTTGTTTTGTTTTTCTCTCTCTCTCCCTTTCCTGTGCTTCTCCCTAGCCATCAGTGTTGCTGACAGGTTCAGGGGTTCGGAACACCTCTGGTTTGACCAGACACAAGCATTCTTCTGATTAACTGGGAAATCAGTTAAACAAAGCTAAAAACCTTAGGATGATTAACCTTAATTAATCATTAACCTTAATTAATTATCTCCTACTAACTAGACTTGCAATGGGGGAATAAAAAGGCAATTTTTGCAGTTTCATCATCATAATTGTACTTCTAATTAGATAAAAAGTTGGAATATTTGTCTATTTGTTGGAAGATATTTGCAATATTACCGTCATTATGTCAGTTGAAATGATGTCCTTCTCAGAGGTAAGAACCTGGGAAACTCTTTCAGATCATAAAGGTGATGGTATAAACACTGATGGAACAAAGAAAATCTTATTATCAATTAGAGCAAATTATTCTTCATAGCTTCTTTCACCCTTTATTGTATGATCCTTCAAATGGTGCTCTCTTGTCCAAAGCATATCTCCGATATGATTGAAATAAAACACTTGCTCAAAACCTTAGAGCAGCAAATAAAGCCTTGCAATTCAATAAAACAAACAGAACACAACAAATTCAAGCACAAACCTCATGCTCCCATTTAAGATGTTATTTGGCTTTTACCTACATGGAAACAAAGTTCCTTTGTGTAGTTTAATAACTTACAATCCAATCTCACCTAGTCACAATCTTGGAGTGCATCTGCCACTGCTTCTTAAGAAGTCATACAACAAATGCTTTCCAGAGCTATCATGTAACAGGTTTTCTGAATCCATGAGCCAACTCCCAAGAGTTATGCTCTGGATTATTATTCAGAACTACTGCTCGGCAAGCAGGTCCAGACATGAACTGCAGACCCTTTAGCTTCCGAAATACATGAATCTTATTGTACAAGTGCTGTCAACTGTGCAGAAAATTTAGTGAATTTGTGAACCAGATAGTGTACTCAAAACTCACCTGCCTGACAAATGAAACATACTGTGCTTGGACAGGTTAGACTTCTAGAAGTGCAGTCAATCCACATGAATCACAGTAAGTGGCTAACACAGTACTTACCTAGTTGGTATGATGCATCTGGAACACATCTGGAACATCTCTGCATTTGCAAAAAATGACATATGCTATTTAAGATGGGATGGGAACTGGAACCAGAGTTTCTTCCTCCTTCTTCGTATTTCTAGAAGAACTATTGCAGTTTACCCTGCAACAGTTCCAGGATGGGGGTTCTCCAAGCTATATAAGTAGAAATACGCTCTTGACCTCCTCAGCAATTAACATTTTGTTTCAGCAAGATAAAGGGCATACTTAACGAAAATTAATTTGCTTAAAATTAAGGTTAGAGTTTGCTACACAGTTTTAAGAATCATCTGTCATCACCTCTGTCTTTCCATTCCAAAAACGGAAGCTCTCATCCAACTAGGAAGAAGTTGCTTATTTTGAATGCATAATTACACTACCACTTAAAAAAAAAGTTGGCACTGAAGAAAAGTGAAAAATAATTCTGCACTGGACATGCACTGGAATGGGTGATAAAACCATGTTATTTAATTCCAAAAAGAGCCCGAAGATAAAAAAAAAAAAAAAAAAAAAAAAAAAAAAAAGAAAAATGGGCAGAGAGAAGGAAGGGGAGGAGGAAGAGCAATGGTACTCAAGATCCAACACAGGGCCCTTTTAAACAGCAAGACATGCCCTTTAACCTACACTCAATCATTCCTCTGTCTGGAAGTCAACTCTGAAGCCTCCACCAATCCTTGCCAGAATGGAAAGAATCACCTTACCAAGATGAGTGTAAATATTATTTTAGAACAATAACATAGGCCAGTACTAATTAATCTTACAATTGATCTCAGATTCATCTCTGGAAATTGCATAAATCAATTTTTTAAAAATGTTCATTTCATTTCTACACGAGATCTCTATTTTAGGCCCCCAAAACCTCAAATCCAGGTCCAAATACTAAAATTTTCTCCAACAGTTCAGGGAAGTTTGCTTACACTGTTCGTTCAAATGTTTTATATGAATATAGCTATTTTCTTCATTTGCACAACCTAGGCACCTCTCAACAACCTGTGCAGCCTTTGCATCTGTGCTGGTGCAATGCATCATAATAATGATAAAAATCATCTTACGGCCCAGAACCAGTTAATGTACTTCTCTTTCTGAAGCTTTTTCAGCTATGAGCGTGGTGTTTCAGCTTATGCTAGGTGAATGCTCTGGCAGATGTCTGGTCTAAGGTCAGCACAAACCTCCTTCTTCAGTTTCATTTTTCACTCGCCGTGTGTAACAGAATATGGGCTAGAGTTAACATCTTAAGGGACTTTTGAATAGATGGTATCGGAAAGCATAAAGAAATCTTAGCATTAATTCCATGCTGCTTAAAACTATTTTTAACGTATTTGTTTTGATAATGCGTGCTTTAATCCACTGTCTTAAAACTAAACAAAACCCTAAGGAAAAAAAAAGAAAAAGCCCAGCACTGATGAGCAATCTTGCAATAACAAATCAGTGTGCACACATGAGGGAAAAACAAATGCAGTTGGGAAACAGATTTCAGTGTCAAGTTTCCCTAAGTGTTGTTATAAATATCAGGAAATTAAAAAAATACACTTAAAATGCATGAACATTATTTAGGCCTTTTAATCTGGAAGGGGCATGATTGATTTTGCAGGGTGGAAACTGCCAACTGTACCAGTGCCTGCAGATGGAAGGGGCCGGCACATAGCTGCCAATTTCAGGGGAGATATTTCAGCTACTCTCTAAAATGGATTGCAAACGCTTGCTGTCTTCTGCTGGCTCCTCAGGGCTCATGCTGCACCACTAGACAGCTTAGGGAGAGAATGAAATCAGTCTTTTCCAGAAGACAAAAAAAAAAAAAAAAAAAAAAAAAAAAATTCACAAAAAA
>JAVCKT010018396.1:0-15576 GCA_032273925.1 Rhynchotus rufescens | reverse complement strand
CAAATTTTGTTGTTTTGTCCCCCCAATTTTGTGGTTTTCTCCCTGCAAATTTTGTGTGGATTCCCCCTCAAATTTTGTAATTTCTCCCCCTAGTTTTCTGTGGTTCCCCAAATTTTGTGGTTTTTCCCCCAAATTTTGTTAGTTTTTCCCCCAAATTTTATTGTTGGTTTTTCCCCCCAAATTTTCTTTTTTTCCCCCAAATTTTCTTGTTGGTTTTCTCCTCCCAAATTGTGTGGTTTTTCCCCCCAAATTTTGTTTTTCCCCCTCCAAATGTTGGTGTTTCTTTCCCCCCAAATTTTGTGGTTTTCTCCCCCCAGATTTTATGTGTTTTTCTCCCCTGAATTTGTGTTGGCATTTTGCCCCCAAATTTTGTTTTTTCCCCCCAAATTTTGTGTGTTTTTCCCGCCAAATTTTGTGTGTTTTTTCCCCACCCTTCTGGGCTGTCACCCCTGGGTCACAGCACCTAAACTCCCGCCGTTGCCCCTCGCTGGGGCCGGTGCAAGGTCCTGTGTGTTCCCAGGCCTCTCCAAAGCATAATTACCTTGCGTGATTTCATTACCCGGCCAGCCCCTGTTTTACAAAGCAGCCTACACCACTATTGGGCATGAAATACAGACTCCATAGGTGCAAAATTTCCACCTCATTTAGGAATATAACACTGTAGGGAGTTTCAGTATTTGCTCCTGCACACAGGTAGCTAGTTGATGATATTGATCATCAAATGATGATATTGATGATACGCTTCTCTACATGAACTTCTGCTCTAACACAGAAGAGTTTAGTATTAGAGGTTAGTGTTGCAGACGGCAATTGTAGTTTTGACAGGTCTGGTGCAGTGGGAAAATAGACCTGGGAGGGGGGGAAAAAAAAATTCAGACTCTTTTCCAGCTCTTTCCAAGAAAACCCATCAGTAACCCAGGTAAAGACCCATTCTCTGACTGTGCAGCCTGATTTTAAACCCCAGAAAGGGCAAGAATTGTGCAGAGGGAAAGTCTGAGGAGCGCAGGCTCCACCAGTGCTGCCGAGCACGCTGCAAGGAGGAAGGAAATCGCCTACGTTTTTCGGACAAGGCTGCCAGGAGATGGTTTATTAGGGGCTAGAAAGATGTGGAGAAAGAGCAATACAACTGACCCCCCAACCCCAAAATATATTGCTTTTTAGAAGCATTTTGAGTTTCCTGCTTTGCAGGATACATTCGGTGGCCTCGCAGCTGGAGAGCAGCAGGAATCAAACAGGGCTGGCCAGGCCACAGGACAAGTACGTAACAACGCTTCTACAGACTATATACATTCAGTCTCCAACAACGTGCACCTTGAGGGCTCTTGCCATTTAACAACCTTGACGCTTTCCTTTTCTCCTAATCCTTTCCCAGCTCCCTTTCTTCCCAGCTGATGCATCCTTGTCCACCGAGTCATTCTTCATACAGAAGCTGTGCTATGCATTTGATCAGTCGCTGTAGCTAGCGTAATTCTATTATAAATTTTTGGAAAAGCAATGGAAAAAAACCCCATAATTGTCCGAGATACCTCAAATTGTTTCCTCTGGGGTTGATCAAGCAGGGTGGAAACAAGCATGGAGAATGCCGAATGCAAAGGACTGTTTCCCTAGGCACACAGTAGGCGCACCCGTGAGTTCCTGCCTGTTTCACTGCCGCTACGGGAGCTGCAGGCCACTCTCGTGGCCAAGTTTTACCCTCCTCCCTGTCACTCCGAGGCCTTGGTGGCGGTTGTGTAAACAGCCCAGCAGAACAGGCGGAACCTGGGAACAGGTCGAACACACCCGGGCGAGGTGTCTCCCTCCAGTTACAGACCTGTAAATACTTCCCCAGTCATCGCTTCCTCCTTCACCGCTCCTCTTTTTCCACTCGTTTCCTCCTTCCCCGCTCCTCTTTTTCCATGGCTGCTTTGGTGGCCGAGGCAACAGAACACGAGAGCAGCGTCAATGCGCGCAGGTCTGCAAGGGCTTATTGATAAGCAGCAAGTGTCACAGACCTGGGGAGGGGAAACGAAGGGAGATAGAGAGTGGCAGTGCAAGGAGCAAAGAGGAACTGTCACTAACAGGGACTCCAGGGGAGTGAGAAGGCAAAGGGCAAATTCTTTTACAGGCTGCAGCTCAAAGCACCCAAGGCATTTGTTATTGGAGAGGTTGGAGAAACCTGCTTTGTAGCTTCCTGCAGAGCTTTCACTGGAGTGTGAGGGGCAGGCAGGGGTGCCTGGCAGCCCCCGGGGCTGCTGCTTTTGTACCAGGATTCACGGCTCTCTCCTCACTGTGCTCCGAGGCAGAAAACTGGCTGGCAAACGCAGAGAGGAGCTCAGCAGGAGCACTGCACCCACCCAGTAGCCTCCATGGGCCAGGTGCCACAGGACACGGCCCTCCCATCACGTCTTCTCCGGCCTTGACAGGAGCCCAAAAGGCAGGAGCATCAAACAGACCAACAACAGGTCGGGTAAAAAAAATACTGCCTCTTGATTTAATGTGTAAAGACATGGGTAAACAAACAGAACGGTACGGACAGTAAGAGGCTACACCCCTCTCATCACCCCCACAGCAGCTCTCCCCGAACCACGACGGGTGCCCGGCGATGACTCGGAAGGAGCAGCACGGCTGGAGACCGCGGGCATGGCCACGAGAAGTCTCCCTGCTGCACTGGGGTGCGAGGAGCCAGAGGAAGCAGCTTCCCTCGCCCCGAGCAGGGCCACAGCTCGCGGGCATGGATGGGAAGGAGCCCTCTGTGCTCCACGTGAGCAGCACGGATCTTTCTTGAACACGCAGAAGGAACATGTGTGAACTTGGAAAACACGGCTGGAAGTGACACGAAAGGTGCAAGCCACAATATGTACTGACCTTGGCAACCACACCTGTGCTCCACAGGCTTTTTAGCCTCTTGAAGAATGAGGAAAACCAGGGCAGGTAGGTCCAAGTTGGCAAGTGCTCCAGTACTTGTTGGTGAATGCAAAACTAAGCATGGGGACAGCGAACAAGACTACTCTCTGCACACACATCCTTCCACCCTGCTCCAGTCCCCCCCAGCCCAGAACTGGCCTTGTCCTCTTGAATGGTTCTCTGGGAGCTGGGGAGCATCAGGCGGCCAGAAAGGTTATTGGGAAGCAGCCCTCAGTGCAGGCGTCGGAGGACGACGATTTGGGTACCTGAGTGGAGGGCTGGGGAAACCAGGAGGGATCAGAGGATGCTGCTGGAGAGAGGCAGGGATTGTAGGCATGAGCGCTCCGGCTCCCACCTTTCCGGCAGAAGCCGCCCCGGAGTCGAGGGAGGCGACGGAGCCAGGGCAGAGCCGGCTCTGAAGGTAGTTGAACGGCTGCCAGCCAGAGGCTACAGTACGGACGTGAGCGCTGCCTGGATGTCCATGTCCCAGAGCGGGGACGGGTGGCACCCTGGCCCACGGCAGGCAGCAAGGACCACGTTTCACTGCTCTCCGCCTCTCCAGGGAGCAGGAGCACACGGTGGGGCTGGTTCTGCTGCTGCCACACGGGGCTAAACGTGAGGGGAGGCTGAGCCGGCCCACACGCACCCCAGCTCGCTGCACCAAGCACCAGTGTCCAGTGTGGGACCCCCCCGTGGTCCAGAGTCCCGCATCAGAGCCCCTCAGATCTCAACGTCACTTTCTTTGTCGTTATCGTGGTCACCGTCATAGAACTCGTTGGGAGCTTCAGGCCTGGGGGAGAGAGAGTGACCGTGAGTGGGGAGGCCCCGTGGGGACAGGGACGAATGTCTAGGTCACACGCACAAGGCCAGAAGGAGCATTCTGCCCAAGCATCCCATGACACTTTGTAAGGAGACCACACGTTTGTGCAGAATGGCTCCCTGAGTAAAACTGAAACCTCAGAAGTGACTTAGTATTTCCCTCCCAGGACACACATTTTTGCACATCGCTTGCCCATCCCAGTGGGAACAGAGAGAGAAGCCCATTCCCCCAGCACACCCGAGCAGGTACCTGCTGTAGTTTTCCTCGGAGCCTCTTTCCTCTGGATCAGGCTCATCCGTGCGATCATAGCTGAGCAAGTCGGAGGGGACATCGTGGATCTGCACGCTGGGCGCGTGGTTCAGCATCTTCAGGTTCTCAAATATCGTCTGCCTGATCTGGTCCAAGTACTACTTAGAGGAAAGAAAAAAAAAGCCATGGGAATAAAAGAGGAAATCACAACAATCAGACTTGATAGTCTACACAGAGCCACAACTATTAGCACTATTACCTGCCTGCATCATCTAAGTGGTTGCCATGAGAAATAACATTTGTGCAAAGGGCAGAGGAGGTGATAGAGCCAATGAAGTCGTTGTGACTCAAAACACACAGAAAACATGTTGTGAAAGAGCTCAACAACATTCCCAAAGGCAAAGGACCCTTTCTCTCAGAAGGGCTTTCTGCCATCCCAGAGGGAAGGCTCTGCCTGCACTTCCTCAGCTCTCTGTCTCCGTAAGAATTCCTTGCCTGGTTCCACAGGCTGCAGCATCAACCACAGGGGTTGCGGAGCACCCAGCAGGGAAAGGCTGTGAGCACCCACCTGCCTGGAGTTCTGGTTCTCAATCCTCGTGCTCACATCAGGATGAAGGGTGAAGTCAGGAGCGAAGTATTCAAAGTACTCTGTGAGAGAAGGAGGAAGGAAGTCAAACCACAGGAGCAAGGGGACCAGCCCGGCTGCTCTGCAGGGAGAGAGGGCTCTGCAGGGAGGGAGTTCCTCTCCCACCACCCAAGCTGTAATGACACCCTAAAAAGCACCAGGATCTACAGCTTTAATTGTAAGGATTACACGAAACAAAAGAGACAGCAAATGTAATGCCCAGGTCACTGAACAGGAAATGATTCAAATTATGTAATGCATGACACAAAAAGGATTTTCTTTCCTCTCCAGCAAAACCACAAGCTAGAAGCTTGGGAGCTGGAAGGGGCATGTTTAAGGCCAGAGACTGCGGTCACTTGGACCCAGATCCTCCCTCTGGTCAATGTGCAGTAGAAATCATCATTTTTCAGCTGGTACAAGAGGTACCTTAGCAAAATAGTGGAAAAAAAACCCACAAACAAAACAACAACAAAACAACAACAGAAAGCACCCCAAACAAACAAAACCAAGCAACCAACAACCCACTAAGAACAAGGGAACTCCAACTTACCACTGTATGGGAGCTCTTCACTAATTGCTTCCTCTACAAGGAGGGATGTTTCATAAGTCCTGAAAACACCAAAAGAAATGGGCTCAGCCCACAGAAAGCTACACAGTAGCTGCAGGCACAAACCCCACAGCAACTGCTGCTACGGGTGGCCTTCAAACAGCACGGGAGAGACTCACCAGCACCGTGCCACATTGCGGACCGTGTAGCCTCCTCCTCCCAGGACCAGCAAGGGGATGTTGAAGCTCTTTACATACTCCACGCATTCCCTAGAATTTCAAACCAGAAATATCAGGGCACTCCCAAAATCTGACATTCTGACATCACTAATCAGAGACGTGGTGATTTCTCCCTCGAGCTCAGCCACCACCCCCGCTGCTGCGATACACCCGGCATTCAAAATTCCCACCCAGGGATCCTGACCTCCCTGCTAGTTTAGGAACCACCATCCTGCAGTGCCTCGTGTGAGCCCCATCCCAAGGGAAAAAACACTGCTGCTGCTGGAGCACCAAGGTCAAAGCTCTGCAGGGCCCTCTGCAACCCTGCAGGGTAACGGGGGGCCCTTCAGCTGCTCTGCTCACCCATGTCCTCGTATGCTGAGGTTAAAGCAACCCAGACGGTCACAGCCCAGAGAATCAGCACCACACTAGGGAACAGAAAAAGAACTGATGAATTTTGGCTCTAGAGGCATCACTTTTCAGACACGTAACAGCATCCCTACCCCTTTGCCACCCTGATTCGAGAGCTACACACAGCAGCTCAACTAGGATGATACTGTTCCCTGGGAACAGGGAATTGGTAGCTTAGCCCTCCAACCCAGAGCATCCAGAAGGGATGTATGTGTGCACAGAGGCCTCCTTTCCTACCTGCAGGACTATGCAGGTGGGCTGGTAGTAGTCAACCACCTGGTTGATGACGGGCTGGAAGAGATGTTTGTAACCTGCAGAGACAGAAAGACAGATTTGTCATAACTCTGCAGCTGAAGAAACCAGCAAACAACTGGGCCAAGGCTGGTGAGGGTCATCAAGGAAGGGTGGGGAGCACCACTTACTTTGGTCATCGATGCCATCTCGTAGGGGCACGTTCAGACAGTAGTAACGGCCGCTCTCAGCACCAACTTCATACATGTCACCTGGCCGTGGAAAGACAGCAGTCACCACAGCTCAAACTTCAGCCACATGGACAGACCAGACCCAGGGCAGGTCAAGATCTATGCCAAGCAAGCTACGATTCCCCTTTCCTACAAGGGACTACAGGACTGTTCCCTCTCGGTGCTTCTCCATGTCCTTTCTAGCATCTTTTTTTTCTCCCCCTGCAGCTGCAATCTCAATTTTACACTACTACAACAAAGCTTTTAACTGACTGGTAAAGGAGACTAGGTTCCCATTACAAAGGAAGCTACGTACCCGTTCCAGGAAAGAAATAGTTCCCATATTTGTGAAATGACACTGTCATGACACGGTCTGTCAAGTAGAAAGCCTCCTGGACACCGTCTCCGTGGTGAATATCGATATCAATATACAGAACACGCGGGTGGTATCTGCCAGAAAGAGGGGAAACAGCCTTGCACTGTCTGCTCTGCACCTAAACACATCCTTGTTCACAGGTTTTATTATCCCCTGACACTCTGAAAAACCACATAGCAAATCTACACACAAACCTACTTACCGAAAGAACCTACCTGTCCCTCTCCACACCTATCAAACAGCTTTAGATACACATGACATTTGTATATATTTGTGCCTGCACAAATGCACCCACCACTCAAATCTTTGGAGATATTAACACAGAAGGCTTTCAGATGCAGATAGAAAGATACCAGAAAACACATGATAAAGAGGATCTATTTTAACCACATTGGGTTTAGAAAGTCATTCTCAAGCAACTTGCTGGTTGATTAATGTTTAAGAACTCCAGCAAATTTTAGCCATATGTGGAAGTGAGCAGTAAGCCAGCCCAGGGGGTAAGAGCACCTATTTCCCTCCATGTGCCAGGATACTCCCAGGAAAACAAGCTGGCTCCTGAAGAGCTGCCTTGTTCCAGCCTGGACTAGATGCAAACCCTAGGGCTGCAGAAGTCAGAGCTGTCACTGCCTCAGGTAGGGAATCGGAGGCAACGCAGGGAGCTGATACCCACAGACAGGGACGAGGGAAGCCCCGAGCACAACACAAGCCAGAAGGGACATTCAGACAGATGGAGAAGAGGTGACTTGCCCCGACCAGGCTCCTTTGGCTCAGCTCTCCCATCCAAACAGGCATTTCGGAGGAAAACCTTGCTGGCTCACAGAGCGGGATGAGGTGAGAGCACCACTGGCAAATGCATTAGTTTGAATACTGAAAACTGACGTTGTCAATGAACATGTCAGTACTAGAGACATGTCCTGCCTGCCAGCTGTGCAACTGGCAGAACTTCAGCACTTTCTATAAGGAAATACAGCACCTGACCAAGCCAAAGAGCAGGGAATGGGGCTTAAACCCAAGGAGATTTGGAAGAGATATGAAGAGGCAGACCCTTCTTGTCTTATGTCTCTCAAGAAACCCCTGTAGGTTCCATAAATGTCACTTGTCAGCAGGCTTGCCTTCAGTCACATAACTATTTCCTAGGATGAGCAGTGCACTTAAGAGGACAAAAATCAGAGCTTATTCAAAGAAATTGAAGGTATTTCTGTAACTCTGATTTTCTTTCCCTTAGAAACAAAACCCAACAAGAAAAATAACTCCCCACTCTGCCTCTCTTCTGCACAGAACACATGCCCTTTGATCATCCACGTGTCGCCCAAGTTCTCCTCCTAAGCCAGCCAAGCAAATCAAGAACGTGAGAGCCATTTGTCTCCAGTGAGCCACAGCCTGCATTTACCTACAAAAGGCTCACCCTGGCAGAAGTGCTGGGACTCGTGAGCCCCCAAACGGGTATTTCACAGATGGATATGGAGAAATAAAATTTAAGAAGTTTTCCTTATCATTAAATCACCACATAGCAAATCTGGAAGCAGATATTCTCATTCTTAAGCCCCCAAACTTATGTCTAAGGAAAAGATCACGTTAAAGATCAAGTTCCCTGAGTTCTGAGAATTCAGAAGGGCAAAGACACCAACTGAGCACAGGAGAGAGACAGAGAGAGAAAATAGACACAGGATATAAAGAAGCCATGTGCTGGCCAGGACAGTTCTGCACTTGGCCCACGTTCTTACTTAAGCAGCTCCAGGATGCCGATAACTATGTCATTAACATAGCAAAATCCAGAGGCCTGCGAAAAAAAGAAAACCAAAGAGCATTAGAACAGGATCACCACAGAGAGGGGTCCCCAAGAGGACAGACGAGTGCTCTGATTTGTCTCATTACCTCAAACTTTTTGGCATGATGCAGCCCCCCAGCCCAGTTTATTGCAATATCACAGATCTAAGGAAGGAAAGATAAATTAGTTCAAGATGACAACATGGCAATCACCACCTTCCACACATCTCCAATCGGCAGGCACTTCAACCTGCCCAGCACTGTGGCTCCCAGAGGCCCTTCTGCCCTTCCCTGCACCTACACAGGCCATCGAGGAGCTCCACCTTGCTCTGCAGCCCAGCTAGCAAAGTTTGCTCCATCAGGTCCATACTGGATTAGTCCTGTACTCTATATGTTCCTCTGTACAACTGCAGAGAGCCTCTCCCACCACCACTGATCCCACTCCAAACAGAACCAGACAGAGCACCCAGCACGTTCAGCTCGCCCTCAGGCTTGGCTTTACACTTACTAGACTCACAAGTGTCAGCCCTCTAAAACACTGTCGATTCTCCGCTGCTTTTATAGGTAACACAGCAGTGCTTACTCTGCTGTTGTTAAAAACCTCACCCAGGAGGCTGTCCTTAAATTAATAACCTATTAACTTCTATATATGTTTCAAGAGACAATCACATCAGCTCGGTTACCTTGTTATTCAGCTGCGTTGCTCCCTGCAGGGAGGCCCCAGTGTAGCGAGAGCAAAATTCAAAGAGGCCTGGAAACACGGGGCTGGAAAAGAAATAGGAGTTCAAATACAGAACATGCTCCACGTCTCTCCAAGACAAAGCTGGGAATGAAACTGCCACAGCAGTGAGCATGCGCAACCATCTTCCAATCCCCAGACTAAATTCTTAAAATAAGCTATACTAGTATTTTCTTGGGGGTAACACTGTTCTCCAGCTAACATGACTTCTGCCTTCACAGTCCTTGCACTTTCCTCCTCCAAAGAACACATAAAGACAATCTTTTTCTCTGACAACCCTCACTTCCCTGCCCCAGACAAGGCACATTCCACACTTTGCTCGCCAAGGGAGCTCTTCCACACATTTCTCCCATGTTTCCAACTCCCATGAACACTAAAGACTGGAATTGAATATTCTCAACAAGAGCCCCTGTGGTTTTGTACAGCTGCATGAATACTGCCTCAGTTCTACCCGAAAATCAGGTTCTCAAAGCTGCCTGAAATTTAACACACACGCATTGGCATAGCTAAAAATGACAGGCAATTATTTTAAAAAGTAGCTAGTGTGCTCAAGAATCGGAGGCTCTGCAAGAACAAGCAGGGGCACAGTCTCTAGCTCAACCAGCTTACAGTCTAAACAACAGTTCTAAAAACACGGGCAGCAAAGAGTTAGAGCAGGGAAAGGGAGCAAGCAGCTCCAGCAATCTGACACAATCAGAAGGGATATGAACCTCATTCTGGCTAAGAAAAAAAAGGGGTGAAAATAAAAACTAAAAATTACATTAAAAAAAAAGAGAGAGAAACAGAATGCTGCACATTCGAGGAGATCTCTCCAGACATAAGCAATTTAGGATCACGTTAGCCTTTATGACCCTGTGCTCATGGAAGGCCAGGAGACTCACCAGTCATCGCCCACGTTGAAGGCATTGAGGCTTTTGGTGAATCCCTGCATGTTGTTGGGACTCACTCGCTGCAAGAAGTCGATGTAGTCCTCGGAGTGGAATCGGCACATGTCGTGCTGGGAAGCCTGATACGGCTTGAAAACCTTTGGGAGAGAAAGACCAGACTGATTTCCCATCCAAAACAGCATTTCCTTTGGCTAAAAAGACACTTCAAACTAGCTGCTAAACAACCTGCATGAGGTATAACCAAAAATACTCCAATACATGTTTAGCTCCCCGATACATTCATTTAAATCCAACAAGTTGCTCCAAGAAGCCCATTTGCCTACTGATTTGTCTCTTATCCACATCCTCATCTCCCACAAAAACTACAGCTCTCACCATATCCCTCCTTTCCCCTACTACAAAACACCCTGCACACAAATACCACATTGGCGACCACAGCGACATCTCAGTTCTTTTCCACATAGGTGTACACACATATTCACTCGTGTGTGTATATATATATATGTGTGTGTGTATATATATATATATATATATACACACATATATACACACACACACATACATTTAGGCCAAGAGGCAAGCAGAAGAGAACAGCTGAGCTCAGACTGCAGTCTCTTCTTCATCAGGTACTACTGCCACATGAGTCACCACTGTCCATAGAATCTGTAATTCCTTGATAAAGTGAAGGCTTCTGTCCCTCTGTCAGATTTGTCTCTAAGGGGTTCCTAGGTTCAAGAGTTATTCAGATAGAGGGAACAGTTGCATAAGCTTTTGAAAGTGGTCTAAAAATGGTCAGGGAGCTGGATGGATTCAAATGCGGGTTCTCATGACAACACACGGTTGCCAATTTGGCACTTAAGAGTATCTTAATATGCAGTAAGTTAAAAATTAACACTGCCTATCCAACACGGGGAAATTAAGTCTCCACTGAAATCAGTAGGGGGTTATTTTTGTGATTCCCAGTTTGTCTTGGATGCCCTGCATGGAAAAAGAGGTGGAATACAATAAAAGATGGAAAAGTATGTGCTTGTCTCCTGAAGGAAAATATGTCAAGGCAGCGTCCATCAGCATGACTGTTTTCTAGGCTAAATATGATCCTGTAAAGACCTGCATTAGTATCAGACAGCACCATAAATCCAGGCAGGCTGATACTCCATGAAAACTTGCATAGCTGCTAAATGCAACTAAAAGTCCATAATCTGGGAGCAGCACAAACACACTGCACTGAGATGACGGCAGATTTTATTCTTAAGCCTCATTTATTCCATCATTTTTAAAGAAAAAAATGTCTAGACATTTTGCTAAGCAAAATTGGAAGCCAAATGTTTGGAAGTTCACATGCTGCCCACCAGATAAGCCACGCAGGTTTCCTTGAGGAAAGGTATGGGGGCTCCTCTACTTTCCTCAGTCTCCTTCCGTGCATGCAAGTCAGGCGTGCAGGTTTTCCAAGGAGCATCCTCTCCTGCAGGATTTTGCATGGCCAAAAACTTCTCCTCAGCAAAACCTACTGCCCAGGAGGATTCTGGAGAGACACATCCCCTTGGGGTCCGGAGGGCTGATTAAATCAAACAAGACCAAAGGCAACACGAAAAAATCCTTGTGGAGGAGAGAAAAATGTCTCATGGGGCATTAAGAGACTCTCTAGGATAATTAGAGGTAGTGACAGGGGATCCAAAACAGAAAGAAAAGAGGAAAAAAACATCAGGGCTACACTGCTAGGAGAAGGGGAAACCTGCCTCCTTCCACCTTTTCCCTCTTTGTGCTGCTCCCAGCCACACAGCCCAGCGCAGGCTCCAGCAGGTCACTCAGGCTGCCTCATACTGCAAACTCAGCAGGTTTTTCTCTGGTTTTGCCAAGCTGTGGAGTTGCATCAGCTCGGAGCAGCTTCCAGGTATCGGCTTCCAGCTGAGCCAACAGCCTCCAGCCACAGCCCGGGGGAGGCAAGAGGAATACGACGCAGAACAGCGGAGCAGGGCAGCACATCCCACTCTCTCGGCAACACGGAGCCTTAAGGAGGGGAAGCTCCACACGCCGCAGCCACAAACAAGCTGGGAAAATATCTCAAAAGAAGAAAAACTGCTTCTTTCACCTGGGCAGAACAGTGGGCTTCTCTATAGGAAAGGCAGAAAGGGCACAGCAGGAATGATGTAACCATACCATAAAGCCAGGCAGCCCTTTTATGGTCACCACCAAAATAAACCCTCGGCTTTATTTGCTTGTAACCTTGCCAGTCACTGACTGCTCAAGATGAAGTTTCCTGTGTGGTTTTCTGCCTCATGATGATATTTTATGGAAAATGTAACTAAAACAAAATAAAAAATACCCCAAACTCAGCTAGCTTCAAGGCTAAAAATAGGGCAAAGTGTATAGCTCTGCCTACTGCCTCAGTTAGCCATGGATTTGACATTTACAAGCGTCACGTCAGAATATGCTTTTTGCTGTTTCTGCAAGAAAAAAAATCCCTAATCTTGGGAAGTTAGTCATAGAAGTTCACATATTTACAGTAAAAATCTGGAAGCTAAATTCCCTGGATGCTGCGTGTGCCCCAAGTATACGCAGCCAGATCCCCACTGCGATTGCTACAGGGGGTAACACCAAGATGTCAGTGAGAGGAGTTAAGAACAGGGTAACTTTTTCTTCGAGGTCTCAATAGTTTCAGCTTTTATTAAAAAAAAATGAGAGGAGACAAAGAAGAGAGTCAGCAAACATGGAGAAAAAAAAAAGCCTTGGAGGCTGGAATTTTTATTAACATAAGGAAAAGGCACCAGCTTCCCAATCCTTTCTTATTTCTCCTGCCAACAGGCACACAGAAACCAGCCCCTCCTGAAGCTGGTCCCTACAGCTGGTTGAATATTTGGCTGCTATGGGTTACTCCACCTGCACAAGCTCATACGGTAACAGATGAAAGATCAAAGGATTCGACTCTAGCAAACACCAAGGTACAAGAATTAGTTCCATAAAGGAGCTTT
This sequence comes from Rhynchotus rufescens, assembly GCA_032273925.1. Classification (NCBI taxonomy): domain Eukaryota; kingdom Metazoa; phylum Chordata; class Aves; order Tinamiformes; family Tinamidae; genus Rhynchotus; species Rhynchotus rufescens. The sequence continues at coordinate 2,624 of JAVCKT010018396.1, read as the reverse complement.
TTATCATGTTTAAATAGGCCAAATTTTATATATTTCATCAAGCAACAATTTTGCCGGTGTCTTTTAGCAGAGCAGCGCAATTTCTTTGAGAATCTGCCCTTGTGCTCTGGTTTTAGGACATCTTGCTGACCACTATGTTCAACCCCCACGTCTCTCCCCCCATAAGCACTAGCCAAAGAGCTGGACTGTGAGCCCATGGCAGAAGCCAGGCAGGCAACTGGACAGCACAAGAAATGACAACATTGCTCGAGAGACAGCGGGTACAAAGCAAAAGGAGAAGCTACATTTCAATTTGCCCACTTATATGGATTCGGCAGCTGAACCTTTGCCCTAAAAAAGGCAGAAAAACAAGATTTTTGCTTCTTGTCCTCCCCAGGAACTGGAGAGGACGCTGTGAACAGGTGGGATTCAAGTTATGCCAGAACTAGCACCACTGGTCTGATCCTGTTCTCTAGTGCTCACAGCGATAAAATTCTGATCCCAGTTTTGCCTAAATTTCAAGTGCTTGAAAGGTGCCCTTTAAGCAGGGTCTTTTACTGATGAGAAACCTGACCGGTGTTTAGTTGTCATAATATCAGGAAAACTGGTTATAGTTTTGCCTGACTTAAGGCCAGGGATGAGGGAACATAAGAACTGGTAAAGCTCTGGAAAAGAGCCTGGTCTATCTGGGAAGTGCCCGACAGCAGCACATTTCTGTCTAACAGCTTTGTACAATCACTGTGTTTTTACAACAGCTCCTGATTTATCCCCAAGAGGCTGCAAATGTGACAACACATCACTGAGATAGGCGGGCGATGCTGTCGCCTCTAGCACTTGCCTCTAAAAGGAGCGAGTCCCCAGAGAGCGACTCCCTGCATCTCCTACGGTCGATTTTAAGAGCATGAGCATCAGTGTAACTTCCTAGGACACCGAGTTCAGGCACGTGAATAACAGGGAATAATAACTCCCTGCTTTGGGAAGTGCTCTATTATTTTATATAACCATAATCAAATTGCTTATGTACAAATACATATGCGTGTATATGATTATACATATGTCAAGTGTAACATTTACATGCAAGATGTAATTATATACTCCTATCTATACACACATGTATTTACGTACATGAAAAGTGCAGTGCCTGGAGCTGCGGGACACAGATCAACATTTAGGACAACATTCTGGGTCACGGCCTTTCCCCAAGCACATCAAACACACTCTGGGCTGCAGGAGACAATAGCTAGCAGCTAAACCTGGCCTCCGAACCAGCTATCATGACCTGGGAGCGGGCCAGGCAGCACAGGGATTACACTGTTCAGTGGTCTGAAACCATTCAGGGGCAATCTCTCTGCAGGGAAAGCCAGTACGAGATAGAGAGACAAAAACAAGGTGCCTCAGAATACTCAGCACACGGGGGTGGCCTATTCTGCACCTCAAAATAGGGAAAAAACATCTCAAGGAGGGAGGTGCATGAGTTTTAGCGCTTCTCCTTGATCTTGCAGCAAGGGAAATGGAACTACCTATCCCAAGCTGTTGGGATACGGAAAACAAACAAAACAAACCAAAGGAAACCCACCTCAAACATGTTATGAGAATGGACACCGAACAAATAAGGATTCCAGGGAAAGGCACCTGGTTATAACCCGTCTGCACCAAGTGAAGTAACTCATTTCAGCTCACATTTGTAATGTGATTTGCAAAATAGGTTCTTGAGAAATAAAGAGAACCAATGTCGCTTTGGGATGATCCGTACGTGCTAATTGTATTTTAACAGGCCAAGTTAGAGCCCAGGAAAGGGAAACCCTGTGCACGGGAGTGGGAGGAAGGCAGCGAAGCAGCCTGCGGGGTGGCTGGGCAGGCTGCCCCTGGAAGCGCAGGCGGGACAAGGGCTCGGTGGGGATGCGGATGGGCTAGTCCTCGTGCCCCGGGGGCGAGCTGGGTGACTGCTGGGGTCTCCTTCCGAGCTGCCCTGTGGGCGCAGGGCCCTCCTGGGGGCACCCGGAGCCCCGCAGGCCGGACACGCTGCCCACGGCCTGTCCCCACACACACAATTCGGACCCGCTCCGGCGGGAGGAGCAGGGTTGGGAGACACGGGCTCGGTGAGAAAGCCCCGCAAAGCTCCCCCCCTGCCGCGGCCGCCCCCCCCGGCCCCGCTTACGATCATCTTCTTGTAGAGGCCGTAGTGCAGCACGAGGCTGTGCGTGAGCGCCAGGCGGTGCGGCTTCATGGGGTGCCCGGCTCCTGCAAGGCACAGACACAGGCCCAGGCCCGGGCCCGGGCCGTCACCGAGGCGGGTTCCCCCCGGCCCGGCCCGGCCCCCGCCGCGCTCGCGCCCCGCTCACCGTAGTGGAAGTTCCCCACGTCCGGGTCGTAGAAATAGGCCACGGTTTTCGACATGGCGGACAGGCCGCGACCGCCGCCGCCGCCGCCGCGTGCGCCTTACGTCACCGAGGACGTCATCGCGCCGCGACCGCCTGCGGCAGCAGCCCCCCCCCCCGCTCTCCGCCCCGCGGGGGCTGCAGCGTTGGGGCGGGGCCGGGGGCGGGGCCAAGCGCAGTGGGCGGGGCCTGGGGTGCGCAGGCGCAGTGGTGCCCGCGCCCCGAGAGCTCCCCCCGCCCATCCCCGGGGTATCTTCCAGTCCCTCC
>JAVCKT010018393.1:0-28395 GCA_032273925.1 Rhynchotus rufescens | reverse complement strand
CCCGTGCGGCGTGCGTGGCTGTTATTGAAAGCTGCCACTGTGCCAGTGACGGCAAGGGGGACTATTTAACGTGCTGCCTCTTGTAGTATCTAGGTGCCACAGCAGGCATCCAGGTCTTTCTGTGCACAGTGGGACATACATGTGCCTCGTTGTGCTCTAATAATTGGCAAAAATACCCTGGGAGCAGCTCTCAGGGCCCAAGGCCCTGTTCTGGAGGGCAAGCGGAGCAGAGCGCTCAGTGTAAATCTTCCTTCCCTTCCATCCCTGCAGCCCGTGGGAGGAGGACTTGCTCTCACGCCCTCGGGATCCCCGCGGGGCAAGCTGCCGCGGGGCTGCGTGCACGCTAGAAGCATATGTATTATATGTATTTTAGGCAGAATGTATCTGACAGTTTCACCTTTGTGTACACAGCTCTGTCTCTCACACTCGGGAGCAAGGGGGGCGTTTCGCGGCCGTGTCCTTCCACGCGTTACCTGGTTGGGGTCCACGTCGTAGCCGTGCTTGGCTGCCAGCGTTCTCCCCATGGCCAAGTTGATCACGTAGCCCACGATGGCGAGCGAGAAGGCCGTGCCTATCATGTCCTTCCACTTGCTCACGAGCGGCAGCGTTGGCGCCGGGAAGCTGCACGTGGAGCAGAGGGGAGAGGCGGTTGTGACACCGCTGTCTGCACACGCGTTCGGCGGGTCAGGACCTCGGGTGCCGGGGAGTGACACAACCCGTGCCGCAAGTGCACGAGGAGGGTCGGGGCCACTGCTTGGCAAAGCCGCGTGGAAGTCCTGGAAGGGCTCAAGGGATGCCAAGGCAGCAGGGAAGTGAGGGGCTCTCCAGGCTGCAGAATGAGGGGGAGGAAGGAAAACTCCTTGGAATTGGGTCAGGCTTGCACGTGCACCTACCCCATGCTGATCTTGCCCACTATGGGCATGTTGTACTTGTCGGGCATGCCAAAGCTGCCGGAGATCGCGGTTGCAACGATGACCTGCAAGCAGAGAGGATGAAGGGGTCAAGAGCAGGAGGCCCCTGGGCTCGCTCAGCGTCACCAGGCTTGCTGTGCTCTTGGGGAGGACAGTAGAAAATCAGACCCAAATCTAGGCTGCGAGAGACCCTCCCCAGCCAGTTATGTCCCTGGTCCTTGACATCCCTAGAATGCAAATACAGCCTGACAAGGAGACCTGGAGACTGGGGGTCTCCCATATAATATAAATAATGCTAATATTTATATATTAGCATATAAATGCATATAATATAAATAATGCATATAATATAAATATAATATAGCATAGATAATATATATATAATATAAATATAATATAGCATAAATATAAAATAGCATATAATATAAATAATGCTCCCATATAAATAATGCTAAGAGCTAGAAGTAGGTGTCCTAGGTCTGCAATGTATGGCGAGGGCTGCAGGAGCAGGAGAGGTGTCACTTACGATGATGATCTCCATGGGGATGGGCATCCGGATCTTTTTCATGTACTTGAGATTGAGCTCCTTAACAATAATGAGGAGCACGGCGCTGACCAAGGCGTAGACAAGGGAGGCCACGTTGGTCTTGGGAAGACCTTTACAAATGTCAATGAACGTCTAGAAGGGAGAGAAGAGGAAAAGGTGTCAGGGAGGACTGGAGACCCTGACAGCCTCCACAGCGCGGTGGAGAACTCTCATCGCCCCCATGCACCCCAAACACCCTGATGTGGGACAGGGGCTCTATCAAGGAAAACGAGTGCTAGAAAACCTGCTGCTGAGAGATCAGCAGCCAGGCCCGGCTCTGTTCAGCTAAATGCAATTCCAGCTGCACTGATGGAAGACGCATCAGGGGAGCACGCAAAACAGCCTCAGAAATGAACAGCATAGAAAATGTTTGATAATTGGGCAAGACGAGTGCCGTAAAGCAGCATAGTTCATCTTGCTCCAAATCCCAGAACCTCTTCATTACCTCTGATTAGAAATTACCAAGTGCATGCTCAACTAAGACTCGGTGTGAGGTACAGCAGTGTCCAGGTGTGGGCATGGTGGGGAGCCATAGTCCTCCTCCCTCCCTCCCTTCCCGCTTCCCTGCCGTCCAAGCCCTTGTTCCCAGCGCGGAGGCAGCGACGCCCTGGGAGTGCTGCTCCCCGGGGAGGAGCAGCAGGGAAGGCCCCTGTCCGGAGCACCCACTTACATAGACGATAGCTAAGGGCCCGGTGTAAGACGGGACTGTCAAGCCGAAGACGTACTTGAGCACGGAGATGAGGATCTGCAGCCCGGCTGCTGTCATGAAGCCCCTGATGAAAGACTCTGAGAGGTAGATAGCAACAAAGCCGAACTGCACGAAGCCCAGGCACAGCTGGAGGAGGACACACAAGCTGTTATCAGAAAGATGCCACCATGAGCTGGCCAGGAACAGAGCCTGAGGGAGCCAAGACCGCAGTTGGGCCAGTATCCCCCCAAACCCTCTCCTTTGAGGCATCATCCCCTTACAAACGTGGCCTCTGCTGGTGTCTGCTGCCCTCATCTCTGCTCCAGAGAGCCCAGCTGGCCGCACGTGGGCCGGCTGTGCCCAGAGCAGCAGATCCTGTGTCCTGGTGTCCGTACCTGTATGACGGCTGTGAGGCAGGCGAGCGTGGCGGAGATCTCCAGCCTGGCTGCTTCCAGGGCTGTGGTGTTCACGGACATCTCGTTGGAGCTCTGGTTGAAGTACTGGAAGTCCGACTCCGGAGCCAGCTCGTTGCAGACGTTCCCAACGATGATGCTGATGACGGCAAAGGTACCTTGAGCACAACACAGGCGTGTCAGTGGTTTGCTCCGGAGAGCTGGAGATCACCCCGACAGGTCAGGCTGTCCAGACCAAATCACCCAACTCGTCACCACCACCACGACTGAAAAACGTGGAGACGTTTCCCAGGACTCTTACCTGGGACCATCTGGTGGATGCCACCAAGGAAGAAGTAGGTTATCAAGGGGAAGAAGGAGGAGTAGAGCCCGTTGACTGGAGGGAGGTTGGCCAACAGGGCGAAGGCCATTCCTGGAAAACACAAGGAATCCGGTCAGGTCGGCTGCATCCCTGCCTCTGGAGTCAGCCCCCATCCTGGTGGCTGTCTGAACACGTTGTCCTCGGAGCAGAGGGGAGCGCAGCCGCCGCAGGCGTGGGGCACCCGTAGGAGGCACCGCACGGGGTCCTGCACAGACGTGGGGCTCTGCTCGCCCCAGGCAATCGAGGGACGGCCGGCTTGGAGCTAGAGCTGCGGTTCATCCGTGTCCCCATGACGGAGCTGACCCCTGCAGCCAACAGCCGTCTGTTGAATCTTTAAAGTTACGTGACAAAGTGTTATCCCTCCTCCAAAGCTCCCGGGGGCGGCAGTTCCATAATGCCTGGCTACTGGAGAGCGTCGCCCCTTCTCACCCTGTGGCACCTGGATCGTGCCTGCGCTGAGCCCGCCGAGAACATCAGGCAAAACATAATCCTTGATTTTATACTTGGGAAGCCACGCAAGGATTGGGAACAGGCTGAGGAGGACGAGCTTGAATCTGGAAGCTGAACATCTAGAGGAGACACAAGAACACAAGTAGAGAAGCAAGGAAGGAGGTGAGAAACGGTCCAAGCTCTGTGCCCAGTGCTGCTTGGAGGGAAGGATCCAGCCCCCGGATAACCGGAATCTGTGTTTCTAATACTCTCAAGTGTACTTAAGTGGACTGGAAAGCTCTAAAACAACTGGAAGATTCCTGGGGCAGTTGCACAGAGCTAAAGATAAACTTTTTAGGTGCTTGGTCATAAAAATAAATTTATATGAAAGATAATTGTTCCTGAGCTGAAACATGGAGCTTTTCAAATTCCCCTTGCTAATCTGTATGATTCTGTATTTTTAGTCCATATGATTCTCTCTTTACACACCTTCGTTTCTCCAAGGAGTGGAGCTGGATTAGAGAGACAGCAACCAGCAAGATTATTCATCTTTCCTTATGGAAAACCAGCACTGTCTTTGCTTGGAAAGCTGATTAAAGGAAATCCCAGCTAGAAAGCTTGATGGAATAATCCACACACCCGCACCTACATCACTGATTATACTTTTTTCATTATTAAACAGAATTAGACAACAGAAAACCAAACCCCAAATGCACCCAGTGCCAACTATTGCATTTATTTGCCTTACAGCATAGCTGCTGAGGCAGTGAAAATATAACCAATTTCACTTGCTTTAGTAATTTGCATTTCTCCTATATCTCCCATCCCTAAAAGCCCTGAAGCTCATGGAGAAGGAACAGCAGAATATAAACAGAATCTATGTGCTCAGGTCCAAATTATAGCCCAATTCCATACGAAATCCGGTTTAGTTGTGCCCCAGGAGCAACCATAACGTTCTATGTTACCTGAAAAGGTTTTTGAGTTTTTCTCCAATTGGGTAACTTCTGCTTTTCTTCTCAAACTCCTCGTCGAAGAGGCTGACTGAATACGCTGGACGTTCGATGACATAGCGAGGTCTGGCGTGGCTCATCTCTGGATTATTTTTTTTTCCCGAGAAAAAGATAAAAAACAAAACAAAAGAGAAGTAAGAATGTGACTGGGGCTGTCCCCACCTGCAGTGCGATGGACTGGACACCTCCAGCGCCTGGGAGCCCTCCTCGAACATCTCCACCCTAAATAGTTTCCCGGTGCTGGTGCAGAGGCTGGCCCTGGGAGTGGCTTCCTGCAGCTCTGGGGGCTGCTGCTCCCCAGCACGGGAGGATTTCGCCCGTATTTTAACGTGGTCACCAGTACTGTCACGCGGTGCAAGAATATGATATAATATAAGAATACAATGGTGCTGTGCGGGGGGCCCGGAGCGTGTCCTGGGTGGCTGGCAGGTGAGCAGGGATGTGCATCCCGCCTCGCACAGCGGCTCCCCGCCCGTCCTGGGAAACCCACTCCACCTTCTCCACGTCTCCGTTGGCCAACGGAGCAAAGGAGGCTCTGCCGGATCGAGCACCCCGGCACGCTGCGCAACGGGTGATGCCAACACCCCAAGGCGCCTTCCATCCCAGCTGCTCCTGCCACGTTGCCTGCTCTATTCATTCACATGGAGCACGCCTCATATTTCTTATGGTTGGGACGGGTGCTGCGTTTGTCCTTGATTTCTTCTAGGAAATGATGCACCGAAAGGTAACTGTCACCGATCTGTGCTAGAGATGACGGAGCCAAAACATCCTGCCAGACTTGTCCGGCCGAGGATCTGGGTCTCACTGGAGATGATGAAGTTCCGAGTGCCCTGATTTTACCATATTAGCAATAACTGGGAAGAGGAGAGACGCGCGACACGTCGGAGAGCCTGGGAGTGGAGGGAGGAAGTGGTCAGGTCTAAATCAAGGATGCAGGTAATTATTTTTGCACGGCACTTATCTAAGTGGGTCATTGCCCAACACGGGAGGAGAAGAGGGGGTGGAAAAAGCTGGTCATTCAGGAGCAAGCCTCAAGGGATGAACCTCAGGCTGCAGCGATCGGGAGGTACTGGATGCTCCCCTCTCCCGACACGGCTGCTGTGAACATTGCTGAAGTCAACGCACGTCCTGCCGCCGGCTTCAGCGAGCCGGGCTGAACGAACGCGGCTTCGTTTTCCCTCCTCGCTGATTAACAGCTACGGCTGAGCTGAAGCCATGAGTAATGTGCAGCAGCAGGGCCGGGAGGCCGGGGCAGGAGGGGAATGTAGGTCAGCGGAGCGAGGCACTAACAGGAGGCGAGGAGAGGGGCGGGCGGCGGCGGCTCTGCCCGTCCAGGGCAAGCCAGCGCTGCCGGGCGCTTATTCCAGTGCCCTCTGCAGGCCCCGCGGCCCGGCACAGTCGGAACAGCCACAATCGGAACAGCGACAATCGGAACAGGGACAATCGGAACAGGGACAATCGGAACAGCGACAATGGGAACATGCTTCGAGGAGGGTCGTGAGCTTTGCCTTGTGGAGGCTTGGTGCAGGCTGAGCTCGAGCGCCGAGCCGGGCTGAGCTCGAGCGCTGAGCCGGGCTGAGCTCGAGCGCCGAGCCGGGCTCCTTCCCGGCCCTGCATTCACACCAGCACCTCACTGGCATCCTACCTTAGTCTTGTCCTACCTTACAGTCCTGCTCTCCATTCGTTACTGAGCCGATTCCCAACATCCCTGGGCTTCCCCCAGGACCTACCTCAGCTTTCCTGTGGAATTCCAGTCCACCCCCTGCAAATATCCTACAGCCCAGGCCCATCAACGGGTTTCCAAAGGAGAGGAAACCCAGCCCCGTTCCCGGTGCAAGTCTCTCTTAGCTTTATTCCTGCTGCATCCCTTGCCGAGCAGCGCGCCTGCCGGCAGGGCTCAATCCGCCAGTTGGGCCCAGCTCTTTAATGAAGTTCTCCTCTGGGCAAAAGTGCTGGCGGTCAGAAAAAATAATAAACAAGGCAAGTATAGGGGGGAAAATATCCCCATGATTAAATTCCATCTTAAACAAACAGGCTGATGATGTCAGCATCTCGGACAGAGTCAAGTTCTTGACTGGGCTTATCACCGGCCTTGCCCTAGATCAAACAGCGGGTTAAACCTTTGAGATTTCAGAATTAAAGAGAGTGAGCTGTGTGGTTGCTCCCTGCATACAAGTCAGAACTAGCTGTGCTGCTGTTGATGGGCTAAGACTTTGTTAAGCTGCAGAGCTGCTTTAAGCTGCGTGGCCAGGGCAGGATTGAAGCAATGCGATGTGCAGAAAGAAAAGCCGAGCAGTGGGAAGTGGCTGTGCTGCCCAGGCCGGGTTTTGCAAGAGCTCTCTTGCAGCAGGGACACTCACTGCAATGCAGGGCTGGCGCTGGGAGAAGAGCTCTGTGCTGCAAGCTGAGCTTTCCAGGAAATCCAGTGCCTTCCTTAGAGTGCCTGATGCTTAAATCTGAGATTTGGCCTTGGTTATAAGTCTATTGAAAATAGAGTCTCAGAGAAGCAGTAAGAAACAAGGTATTCTAATACGACGGGATGCTCAGAGCAAAGAACAAGCCAAGATGGAACTATTTCACTCCAAAAATATGATGGGAGTGAGAGAAGTTGTCCCAGAAAGTCACCAGCCAACAGTCTATGCCTGGCTAATCCCTGTCCTGCCGGGCTCAAAAACACCTTGCGTTTACCAAGCACAAACTTTTTTTTTCCCCCCAATGTTCATGAAGCAAATGCACTTACTGAGCCCTTATCTCCTGTCCCTGTGCTGGTGATAGCTGCGTCGGGGAAGAGAAAAGTCACATTGAGGTTTCTGGCCAGTGTTGATAGGACCCACTGGCATTAAGCCACTCTCCTGTGCTGGCATAACCCCAGGAAAGGGACTCCAGGGAGCATAAATCACAAGTTAGGAAAGCAATCTGATCTGCGTTTGGTGCGTAATATAAGGGGGCAAATTCTTCCCAGTGTAAGAGCTGGACATTTGGGGAGGCTGTAGCAGAGCATAAATGAAGCCCTCCTATTTTAGGGACAGAATTTGGTGTCCTATGGGGACTGTTTGACCCTTTCTCCAGCCCTTCCCTCTCCCTGCTTTGTGCACAAGCACGTGCAGGCACAGACCTCCCTGCAGCTGATGGAGCCCGGAGGTCCAGCCCCTTCCAAAGCCCGGGTGAATCTTCACTAGGAAGTCTCTTCCCCAGCTCCGTTGCCCAAGAAAGGGCTGTAAAAAGCAACCCTGCAGCCGGGGAGGCAAGGTCTGCGCGAGGCAGCGCAGGTGCAAGGGTTTGCTTGCGACACGAGGCCCAAGGTCTCCCCTGCGGTTCCCCTGATTCAGGGTTTTCGGCGCACGTCCCCGGTGGCGGCTCCGGCTCCGGCTGCCCGCGGTGGAAGGGGACAAGGCGCACGAGGCCGGGCAGGGAATCCCGGCGAGGAACCCCTTGCCAAGGGGCTGTGCTGGGGCCAGGGGCTCTTGGCGTGACCGGAGCCTCCCGCAACCACGGCCGGCCTCTTCCCCTTGCACCACGGCGGCGAGGAGGCACCGGCCCCGCGCACGAGTGCTCACCGGCCTCGGGCTCCTCCTGGGGACGGCGGGGACGGCGCGGGGGACAGCGGCGCGCAGGGCTCCCCGCTGCTCCAGCGCCCGCGGGGCCGAGCCGGGCTGGCGGCGGCAGCACCAGAGCTCGCTGCTGTCACTCAGCTCAGGTATTTCAAAAGAATGTTATATAATTCACCCCTGCTATCGTGGGCCGATCAGCCCGGCGGATCCACCCCCCGCACGCTCGTGTCACTCACTCGCTCTGGCCCCGTGTCATTGGAGCCAGGCCAGGGCCAGAGTCCTGCGGCTGGGGCGCACGCAGCGCTGGCCACCGAGGGACCCTGCAGGACACCCATGCAGGTCAACTCCTCCGCTTGGAGCATCTAACAGGGCTTATCTCTCCCCAGACTTAAAGCCTCTTTGATCCACCTGGGCGTCGCTGCCGCGTTAGTGTTAAGTGGGCTCATCTGCAGGTGAATGAAGTGATCGAGGAGGGAAGCACCATGCACACCCTGGGCCACATCCATATTCTGGCGCTCCTGCCGTAAATACCTTGGTCAAAGTGTCTTTCCTAGAAATCCGGCTGTGCTGGCGAGGGGGAGCAGGTGGAGCCAAGGGCTGGCGGTTGTGTTTGGGAGGACTGAGCAACTGGCCACAGGCTCTGCGGCTGCACGCTGCGTAAACACCGAGTTTGGCTGCAAGTTCGCATGGTTTTTAACCCCTGTCTTTTTAAAATAGAAGGGGCTAACGCTAGGCTAGCCCGTAGCTCAGTTACGGAGCAGATCCTGGCCCAGAGAGGGCTTTTAGCTCCAGGAAAGCTAGAAAGGAGGGAGAGAGGATCAGATAGGTGCAGCCTGGCCCTGGGTGACTGCGGAGGCTGCACGTGGAGGCTGCGGAGGCCGGGAGGAGCCCGCTCCGCTTCCCTCCAGCTCCCACCTCCGCACGTCCTGTCCGCCCTGTGCCGCAGCCTGCAAGTCCCCCTTGGAGCAGCTCCCGTCCCTCTGGCCCGGCAGCGAACCAATGTTTCCTCTTTGTTTGGATTAAATATTTGGAGTGCTGAATAGGTGATTTCCCCGGGGCAGATGGCCCTTTTCTAGCCTGAAGCGCCCCGGCGCTGGCCGGGCTCTTGTTCTGCTGTCGCTGGGCCGCTGCCAATGTTTGATGTACCACTTCACACGAGTTTCTAACCAAACGAGCTCTGCACTTGGTAACCAGAAGAATAAGATCTGCAGACATCTGCCAGCTCCTGAAGGTGAAGCCAAAGTGTTTGGCTCAAAGGGGTTTTATTAAGTGAAATGCTTGCATTCAGCAGCCTGCCTTTGGCTCTCGTTAGCACGGCAGTAAATGCAGCAAATGCCACCGGGACGGGGGAGCTGCTCGATCCAGCCGCAGGGTAAATGAGCCCAGGTCTGGCCCGCGCTTGCTGTGATGTGTTTGATTAACCCCAGCCTGGCGCCCCATCGCTGTGGGTCCCGCGCGGGGCCCTGCCCGGTGCACGGTGCCCCGGGGACGTCACCTTGCTGCGGGCAGGACCGTGGCGCTGCGAGCAGCAGCCCTGCTCTTTGGCAGCACCGTGCCCGGCTTTGACAGCGCCGGAGCCCGAGAGCGGCGTGTCCTTCCTCCCCAGCCTCTTGTAGCTCCTTCTGCGTTCAGAGTCATCAGGATGAGGAGGAGGGAGGATTTCAAAGTGTACTTAAAAGAGCAGGAAGAAAATAAGCCTTCTGCGTCCCTCAGCACCACGAATCCCTGCTCTCCACATGCCTGACACAAGACCTGGCCCTTGAAGAGCAGGTGGGCAGTGCAAATCCCAAGGAATTAAAAAGTTTGTGGACTGCAGCATTCTGGCACTGCCTGCAAATGCTTATTCGAGATCCTGCTGCGAGCCCTCCCGTCCACTCCTTGTCCCCGGGGATCTGCTTTTAGAGAAGCAAAACCACCTGGGTGACCCAGCCCATCCTCTCGCGGAGCGGGAACGCGGAGAGCATTTCCCTCCGGGGAATCTCTGACCCATGGCAGCAATTCTGTGTAGCCAGCAACAAGTGTCGCCCCAAGGGCTGCTTCTCCTGAAGGGCGAGAAGAGCAGGTCCCAGGTTAGGTGTTCAGCCGGCTCACAAATAGCGTGTGGATGAGCCGGAGCAGCGCGGAGAGGAAAGCTCCGCAGTCCGGAGCATGGAAGAGGCTTCTGGAGGTCTTTTCTCACGCCTTATTTGAGCAGTTGTGCCTAGATGGGACCGGAACATCCCATGGAGTGGCACAAGGAGGACCTGGAGACCTTGCTCCTGGTTTTAACAGCTCTCATTCCCAGCTTTCAAATTTCCTCCTAATCTCACAGCGTGCGTGCATGAGATGTCCCATGCATGAATATGCAGCAAGTGCTCCCCTTCCGTCACCTACATGCACTAAGCTCTGCACTGTTGCTTTCCATGCCCATACCTACAGTCTAGTTGAGGCTGCAGCATCCCTGGGGCAGGGACCAATTTATAGACTCCTATACATTCCTATAGTATGTAGTCCTATGCACAGAAGGTATGACAGTAACAAGGAAGCGGGGGCTCTCTAGTCACTGTTACTTCTCTTATTCCATGCAAAATCTCTGCAGACCTCAGTGGGAGACAGCCCGGATAAGATGGCAGGGCTTATTCTAGTAATAATTAATTCACATTTTTAGTCTTCCAACCCCTCTTCATAAATCAAGCTCCTGGGTCATTGGTGTTGCTAATTCCTGAGCAAACCTGCTGCTGTAAATCCCCTTTGCAAAAGCAGGGGGGAGGATAAAAAAAAAATAACAAAAAAGAAGGATAAAAAAGGGTCCGGGCTCTCCAAATAGTGCAGCTCCCGCCCAGGGCCGAGTGTAAATGCCCCACGCCCACCCAAACAAAGAGCGGATTGTTGGCGCGGGCCTTACCTGCGCCTGGCGCGAGGCCGGCGGAGGCTGCGGCGGAGGCTGCGGCGGAGGCTGCGGCGGAGGCTGCGGCGCCCGAGCGGAGCCCCCGGGTCTCTGCGCGGCCGGCCGCCCGTGACTCATTTATAAATCACCTCGGCCAAGGGGACCGAGGGCCGAGCTCGGCGCCTGATTGGCTTGCAGCGCTAATTGCCGGCGAGCACGCGGCCGCGCTGAGCCCAGCAGATAGACGGCCGAGATAAGGGCAGATCTGAAGAGGGACAAGGGCCTTTTTTGGATGTGCCCCCTCACCCCTCGCCTCCCAGGCTGTTTGATCCCCTTGGCGGGTGCAGGGGGCTCTCGGTGACAATAGCTCATATTCAGTGTCACGCGGAGCCCCCCTTCCTGCCGTGCTGGGGCAGAAGATGCTTTTGTTGCCCTGGGCGGGTTTCCTGGTGCACTGGGCAGCGTCTCGTGGCCTTTGTGTCCTGGGCGCCTCGCAGCCTCCCAGGGGGACAATGGCCAGCATTGTGCCAGGGCCCGGACCCCTGGAGCCCCGGCTTTGAAGAGGCCATTGGCAGCGGAAAGCCCTTTCCTTCTCATTTCCAGGTTCAAAGGGATGAGGGGAGGAGAAGAGAGAAGCAGCCCCGGCCGTCTGTCAAGGAGGGAGCCCGCGGGCTCCCTGCCTGCCCTGCGGCTGTGCAGGGGACAGCTGGCAACGCCCGGCAGCGCCGGGATGCTCTGCTGCAGATGAGGCCGGGCTATCTGCCATCAGCCTTGCAGGCAGCATCTCCCGGCAGGAGCCGCGCCTGCGTCCCGGGCTCCTGGCTGGGGAAGGTGGGCACGTTCCTCAGATGCCCCTGGCAATGGACACCAATGGAGATGGGAGGTTGCGATGGGCCGTCGGGGCCGGCAGGCTTGGGAGCGACCTTTGGAGATACCGATCAGCCTCCGCGTCCTGGGAGGCTATCGGTGTCTTGGGACAGGCATCGCTTAACGTGGCAGCTCAACACGGCCCTGTGTACGGGGAAGCTCTGCTGCCCACCCTGCCTGGCTGAACGGAGAGGGGAAAAAGCAAAAGGGCCCCTGGAGAGGAAGAAAGAATGAGGAAGACCTGAGGAAGGAGGAGAGCAGGCAGGGATGGGACACTCCGTGCCGGGGTTTGGCAGAGGAAGGAGCTTTGGTACCTCGTGTCTGTTGAACTGGACTTCAGGCCTTCGCGTCCTGAGCCCCGTCTAACAGGAGGGAAAGGGGCTGATTCATCGCCATCAGAGAGACAGAGGTAATAATTGCCCAGCAGTTCTCCTGTAAATATCATTAATAACCCATATCACCTTCGTAAAGGGCACACTGATATGCAGAGAGCCCTTTGAAACAGAAATGCATGACCCAGCATAGGGCTGCCAGCACAGGCACTATAGCCCGCCCATGTCCCTGCTATAGGGCCTGCTGCCCCCCGGACAACAGAGCAGCAAAATGCACTTACACTGGGGTGCAAAACTGGAACAACGTGAGGGCCCGGGCTGCCCTTCTGGGGTGTTGGGGTGAGAGGTTTGGCAGGCCAGAGGTCCATCTGGTTGGTTCCTCGTGCACCCGGCGGTGAGGAAACACGCGGGCAGGATCGGGCAGAGCGAGAGGGGCTGCATGAGCCCCTGGGGGTTGCTGTGTCCCCCTCAAACCCAGCGGTCCCTCCCGAGCCGTCCAGCCCACCAGCCGCCTCCGTCTGTGTGGACACAGGTGAGCTCAAACGAGGGCCTGGCCACTCTCCTTTCCATCATTCCAAAGTCCCGGTGGGTGTGATCCGGGAATTGCTTCCAATGAAAGAATTGCACTCCAAAGAATCCAGCCTTAAGCTGCCCCAAGGGTTCTTGGCCATTTCTGGAACAGGAGGTGCCGTCCTGGTCAAACTCCAGTTGCAGCAACTATAAATATTACTCAGATGCTGCTGCTTTCTGCTTCAGCAAAACGTGTCGCGTGTCGGACCCGGGCTGCTCCGGAGGGACTTGGGTGGCCAGCAGCCCGTGCCAAGCCCTGGCCAGGGCACAGGGAGTGCGTGGGCGTCCCGGGAGCGGGGAGGTCCGGGGAGATGGAAAGGAGCGACGGGGGCTCCCCGGACACGGAGTTGTGGAGCCTGAGGCGAGCACATTGCTGAGCTGTTTATCTTCTGCCCTGATAACGGCACACCGAGCCCCGGAACGTGCACATTTATTTGTGGATGATTAATATTAGCAGATAGATTGCACTTAATGAGGGCAATAATTCAGTGGTAATTTACTGCTGGGAACGACGGGAAAGCTGCCTTGGAGCAGGCAGCGTGTTCCTGCCTCCGTGGCGCAGTGTCCCGTGGAAGGAGGCTGGTGCTTCGGATGGATCGGGAAGATCCAGAAGGGCTGTCGCTCCGCAGGGCTGTACGTGCAGGCTGCCGTGTCCCTTGGGGCTCCGTACCTTCCCTGGGACATCTGGGATTCTGTGGATTTCCTCCCGTTCCTGTCCCGCTAGGAGCTCTGCAAACCGTTGGCGTGCTCGGCCAGAGGGGAAAGCAGAGCTGCCCGAATGCTGGTGCTCCGGAGCGAGGCGGAGGGTCCGGCAGAAAGGCTGGCGGGGCCGGGATCCCCTTCCCGGGACACGCACCATGAGCCAGGCCTGTAGGTGCCAAGCCAAGACCTGCACAAACGGGGCAAAACAGAGCAGGAGGCAGAGCCTTCCTTGGGCGCGAGAACCAGATCTCAGACCAAAGAACCAAATCTCAGAGCAAAGAACCGGGATCTCACAGGGGACACGCGGGTTCACGGGCGTCCCACAGGGCTGGAGCAGCACCGGGAGCCGGCGCAGGGCACCCATCACCCTGGGGCGCCCGCGCAGCCTCCGGCGCCGCGGTGCCCTGCGGTGCCAGCGGGCCGGCCCATTTGCTAGACGGATTAGCGCTGCTGGGCTTCCCTTTCTGGTTTGTCTTTCCGTGGCTCTTTCCATGGTGCCAGGTGGCTTCCCGCTGCGTGCCCGGCAGCGCAGAGCAGAGGTCCTGGTGCCACTGGAGGCCTGCGGGCCGGCGGGGTGAGCGGTGTCACCTGCGCAGAGCGGCCGGGAGAGGTGACATTCCCAGGGCTCTTTATCTCCGTTTCCTTTGGGTGCAGGAATGCACCTCCTGGGCCTGGGCCCAGGCACGACTTTGTGGCCGGCGGCGTTTCCTCCTGCGCCAGCTTGGCCCATGCGCCCGCGAGCAGCAGCCAGCTCCGTGGCACGAGGGGACGGAGACGGGAGCGTCCACCCTGGATGGAGAGCCCCAACCTCTTCCCCCTGCCCTGCAGGCCGCTCAGGTGGCCTCGCCGCCTGGCACAGGGGTCGGGAGATGTGGACCTGGGGAGGAATGAGGAACACCGTGTCCCAGAGGGAGCCGGCGGGATTGCTTACAGCACCGCAATGAAGGCTGGAATGCGGAGAGGCATTGCAGCCCGCGGTGCTGCCTGGCGGCTCAGCACCTCGCGGGACACTCTGTGCAGCTTGGTTCACGGCGTGGACTTGGAGCTGGGGAGAGGCGCTGCAGCCGGCCGGTTATCTGCGCACGGATTGCCATGTCCCGTTGGCCTTTACAGCCCCAGCCTCGCAGGAACAAACCCCCAAAGGCGAGGGAAGGAGGGAAGTCCTGGGGGATCTCCCTCCAACAAGACCTCTCCAAAGGGAGACCTCCCCATGGGACGCCCTGCTCCGGAGCGGTGGGGCTGCCGTTGGTGCTGTGCCATCCAAGTGCACGGCCCAAATGAACCTTTTTCCACGTCCAACACCTCGGTACTGACACGTTCTCCCCGGAGAACTTCCCGGAGATGTGGGGTTGTTTATCCCGGAGGGAAGCACCGCAAAGTGCTGAGGCCGGAGAGTCGGCGCTGCGGCTCGCGCTCCTTCCCGCGCTGCCTCCCGCGACCTTGAGCGGGGGCTGTTAAGATAACACAATATTTGTGACAGGGGCGCGAGATAGCGGCCTCTCCACGGGGACACGGGGCTGCTCGGCCAGGCCGGCGGGTGGTAGGGGCTGGCGGGTGCAGCCCCCACCTTCCTGCAAAAATGCACCGTGTTTCGGCAGGTCTGCGAGGGAGGGAGGGGCGGCCGCGGCCTCCCGCGAGGCACCCGCGGGCTGCTGGAGTCGGGAAGATCGCCTGGAATCCGGGCTGGGGGCTCCGGCCTCCCCGCCGCTCGCGTTACTCTCCCCCTCGGGGGCTCCTTCCCACACTTTGAACTTAGAGGGTCGTCAAAAGCGTGGTTTCTTGCACAAAGAATTGGATTCCAGCGCAGGGAGGTTTTCTAATTTAGAAGAGGAATGAGGAATTTTACCAGAAAAGTGTGGGAGGGCTCTGGGTGGAGGCGCTCGGGAGAAGCTCCGCAGCAGGCAGGTGCCGGGAAGGGCTTGACGCGGAGCACGTAGCTTGGAGCGGACTGGAAAGTAGATGGTCAGCCTCCGTGCAGGGCAGAAGTCACCCCGTGGGGATGTGGCGGCTGCCTGGGGGCGGCTCATCAAGACCAAAGTGCTCAAGCCCAAGTGACGAGCAGTGACAGAAACGGTCCTGCTGCTGCAGCCCCTGAGGTCGGGATCCCCCCAGGCGCTCAGCTGTGCTGGAGCTCCCGTCGTGGTGGTTCGTGGCGAGAGACGCCCGGCACTCCGGCCGGAGCAGCTGGCAGCCCCGCTGGCTTTCCTGAAAAGTTCCGCGCGGGATGTTCCCGCGCTGCAGCCTGTGGCCAGGCTCCAGTGGCCCTGGGCCAGGAGCGAGCTCCAGCGCGAGGCTGCCTCGAAAGAGACGCTCAGAGCAAACACCGCGTCTCTGGCAGGGAGGCTCCTTTGCGCAGGAGGATAAAGGCAGCAAGTGCCGCATTTCCAGAGCACGTAGGAGGCCTTGGGGGTAGGAGAGCAGTGAGGAGCGAGCAGAGCTCTAAAGAGCCGAGACAAACCGGGTGTCCAAGTCACGGATTCAGGGCGGGCGACAGACGCTCACTGCAAACACCCACAGCAATGGTCACTTCTGTGTGCAGCTCTGCTGCGCGTCCTTGAATGCGTTTTCCACGCACCAGTTTGCACCTCCGTGCCTGTTTTGTACCGTTTTTGCTCATAGCTCCAGCCGGAGAAGGGCCAGCACAGCGCGGAGCACTCTGGATGCCTTCGCTCCTTCTCTGCGGCCACGCGGGACGGTGACGCAGCGGGACACGGACTCAGCCAGGTTGAGTTTCTCAGTGGCCTCCGCGAGCGGCGCCTTGGCCGGCGTGCGCTGGTGCCGCCAGCGGCTTTGCAGCTCCCTGAGTCACCCAAGGCAAATATTTTCCTCTTTGATTCTCACCCTGAGAAAACCCGGGGCTGACCTTGCTAATCCGGCGCGGTGCAAACCTGCCCCGTCCTTTATCGCGGAGCAGCCCCGGTCGCGTTACCTGCCCGGCCCCGCTGGGCGCCCCTGCCAGCATCCTGCCCGGCCCAGCGCCACCCAGGAGGCTCCCGCTCCTCCTGGAGGGCTCTGGGCGCTCCCAGGGATCCCGGGGGATTGAGGAAGAGGAGCCTCCCGGTGCACGAGCTCCATGGGCAGCTACACAGGCTCTGGCTGCACATCCGCAGGGCTGGGGCACACGGCTGCGCTCCCAGACCTCCCATCCACTTGGGAATGACGCCCTGAGCACATCCCAGTGCCTCCGGCTCCCTGTGAAAGGTCAGTGATGCGGTTGGCGGGCAGGACGGCGGGGCAGGACGGCGGGGCAGGACGGCGGGCAGGACGGTGGCCGGGGCTCCCGGCGCAGGGCGACGCTCAGCGCGGTGCTGCCGCCGCTGCTCCCTCTGCCGACACGAGGGAAGCCCCAGCGCCGCCCCGGGCCCGGCTGCAGCAATGCTCTGCAACACACACACATTTATATATACAAAAAGGAAGTATTTATTAGTATTTTTTTTAACAAAAGAGAGTCCCTGCAAAGTGCATGGCAGGACATCCCACCCGTTAGGCTGGGGGTTGAGTGCACCCCCGGGGCTTGGGGGTGCAAGGAAGCAGAGGCGGGTGCTGGCCCGGGTGCAGGGAAGGTCTGCACTGGACCCGGGGTCCCCTGCACGGCCCTGGTCCCCGTGGCGGCTCCCAGCACCGTCACTGCAGCGCGAGGCGGCGCCTGCTCCGTGCACGGGGAGCCCGGCATGGCCAAGGGGCTGCCAGGCTGTGGGAGAGCAGCTCCGTGCACCGGGAAGCCACTGGAGCTGGGATGCTCGCGGGCCCAGGATGCTCCGGCATCGCCGCCCGCTCAGGGGCTCCGCTCGCCGCAGTCCCTCAGGCTCAGCAGCAGCTCTTCTTGGGCTCGTCACTGGGACTGAGCTTGATGGAGCCCGTTAGATAACTCTCAAGAATCCCTTTTTGCTGGAAAAGAGGACAAGGGCTGGGATGAGCGAGGCTGGCGCGGAGCAGCCCTGTCCCAAGCCCCATCTCCCCAAGGGCAGCCCCAATGCTGAGCCCAGCCGGGGGCAGGAGCCGCTGAGCCTGGAATGAGCCAAGCCGGGAGGAGGCACCGGGACATGGGGACATTGGTGGCCTGGGGCCGGGCGGCTGCCACTAGAGGCCAGTGCTGGCACGCAGCTCACCCCGTGTCCCCTGTGTCCTGCTTCCCAGCTCCTCATTCCAAAGCCAGGAGCGCCAGGAAGCTCGGCCGGGCGCCCAGCCCGCTCACCGTGAGCAGCGCCTGCTTGGCCAGCGTCTCGAAAGCCTGCGCCACGTTGATGCCGTTCTTGGCGCTCACTTCGAAGTAGGGGATGTCCTTGTCCTTGCACCAGGCCGAGGCGAGCTCCTCGGACACCTGCGGGAAAGGCAACGTGAGCCGGCATCCAGGATGCCCCGTTCCCGTCGGTGGGAACGCCCCGGGCTTTCAAGCTTGGATAAGAAGCGTCCGAGCTCCCGGGAGCCGCCCCGTTTGGGCTCGCGCAGGTCTCAGGCCCATCCTTACCTGCCGGTCACAGATGTCTATTTTGTTCCCCAGCACGACCATGGGGAAGCCCAGCTCCCTGGGAATGACCTTCTCCAGGAAGTCATCCCTCCAGTTCTCCAGCGCCTCGAAGGACTCCCTGTCGGTCACGTCGAAAGCCAACATGCAGCCGTCCGAGCCCTTGTAGAAGGTGGACACCATGGAGCGGAACCGCTCCTGTCCCCCCGTGTCCCAGATCTAGGGCAGAGAAGGGCACAGCTGCAGCGCCCGAGGATGCCAAGGGAATCTCACCGCAGGTTTGGAGCCGAGGGGTCCGTGGCAGCCGGGACACGGCCCAGGGCGGCTGCTGACGCCCCCAGCCTCACCTGCAGCTTCAGCGGGGTGCTGTCCACGGCGATGACCTTGGTGAGGATGCTGGCGCCCAGCGTGGTGCGGTAGTCCTCGCAGAAGGTCTTGTGCACGTACTGGTGCAGGAGGGAGGTCTTGCCCACGCTGGCGGCGGGGAGGGGACGGGGTGAGGACGGTGCAGGGCTCTGCGCAGCCACGTGCTGCTCCGCCAGCACCAGCCCCGGGCAACGTCCCCAGCAGCGCCCTGCGGTGCCACCAGCCTGCCCTGGTCCCGCTGCACCCACCGCCTCCAGCCCCGGGCACTGCAGTGCAGCAGCCCCCTGTGCACGGCCCCAGAGGGTCCCAATGGCCTCCGAGCAGCAGGAGCACCCTGCGTTTGGCAGGGGGATTTTGCACTGCTTAGAGATCCCTTTGCTCCGAGCCCGGCTCGGAAAGGCCCCACGGGAGCCACGAGCGGCTGCAGGGCTGCCCTGGCGGGCTCTTACCCCAGGGCTCCTATGATGATGATCTTCAGGTCCACCTTCTTGCTGGAGTCCATGGGAGGGCCCTGCGGGGCAGAGGAGGGGGTCCCGGGGCTGCAGGGCCCTGCTCGGCCGCGGGACGCGGGGCCGGTGCCGCTCACGGCGCCTGCTCCGCGCCGGCTCCCTGCGCACGTCCGGGCACGCAGGGGCTGCCGGGGCTGCACAACTGGAAATACTTGGGCTGGCGGCAGGAGCAGCCGAGCAGGGCCGGGCTCGCCAAGGCACCCGCGAGCACCTTGCTCCAGTCTTTGCTCCAGTCTTTGCTCCTTTTCCCCCAAAATGCGGATGGGCAGCAACGCTTTCTGGCTCAACTAATAATTTCTGCGCAAGGCAAAGAGTTTGCTCCAGCCTGACAGCCAAGGAGGGGATCCCTGCCCATCTGCAGGGCAGAAACAGGAGAAAACCCACCCCGTGCTCTCCCCCTCCTCAGCATGGCTGCGAAAAGCCCCCGGTGGAGCGTTTGCAAGGTCCCAGCCGAGGCTGGAGCAGCGGGATGGAGCGGTGCTCCGTGCGCCGGATGAGCAGCCCCCCGGCTCCCGCCCAGCCCGGGAAGATCCTCGAGGCTGGCAGCGCATCCAGCCTCCGGCAGCCCCATTCCCAGGCAGGGCCCGGCACACAGGGAAGGGGCCGGCAGCACAGGGAGGTGGCACAGGCAGCCTCATCCCTGCATTTTTCCGGGTGTGCTGTGCAGGGACAACCCGCCTGTTGGACACTCCTCCCGCAGCCCCTTCCTGCTCCCTCCAACTGGAGTGGTCCGGCTTTCCTGCTCCCCCCGGCTCAGGACGGCACCCACGCCCTAAATCCCAGCATTTCCCGGAGGAAAAGCTAAAAGCTCTGGGGGTGTTTTTCCACACCGACAGGGCCTTTGCAGACCGTTGGAGTTTTAAGCTC
Organism: Rhynchotus rufescens; assembly: GCA_032273925.1. Lineage (NCBI taxonomy): Eukaryota > Metazoa > Chordata > Aves > Tinamiformes > Tinamidae > Rhynchotus > Rhynchotus rufescens. The sequence continues at coordinate 8,902 of JAVCKT010018393.1, read as the reverse complement.
CATATGGAGTTTTCCGGCCCGGCTGCCTCCCTGCTCCCCCCGTCGCACCCACCTGCTGCGGCACCGGAGAGGGAGCAGCGGCTGCCGGCTCCGGAGCCACGGCCCCGGCCGGGAAGAGCCCGGGAGGAGGATCCAGGAAGCGGTGGCCGCCCCCGGCACGATGATGCCTCCGGCCGCGGGATCGAGCTCGCTGACATCAGCGGAAAGCGGCCGCCAGCGCCCGATCCCGCAGGAACGAGGCTCCGGGGCAGCTGCCGGGCTGAGCCCAGCGCTCCCTCCGGATCGCGGCCTTCCGGCGGAGACAGCCACGCTCGGATCCGGGCATGGAGCGCGGGGCCGGCACAGGGAGGCTGCAGGAGCTGCTCCTTCCCCGGGGATCCCAGGGGCCGGCACAGGGAGGCTGCAGGAGCTGCTCCTTCCCCGGGGATCCCAGGATGGGGCTTGAGCCTCCGCCTCCCTCAGGTTCTGTTTACTTGCCCCCAGGAGCTCCTTATCTGCTGCTGCCTCCACAGATTACGGAGGGCTGGGAACAAAAAGCCCATCGGGGCTATCACAGCATCACCTGGGCTTGCAAAGACCCACCCCGGACTTTGCTCAGACGGGGCTGATAGCGGCGGTGGGGACAGAGGTGCCCTGTGCAGCCGCTGGTTCCCGCGATGCCGCCGGTTCCCGCGCCGGGGCACACGAGGCTGGGCTGGGAATGGGGGGACCCGGCCCAGGCTTTTCGATAGGAGCGAATGGTGCCGGTGCCGGGCTGCGCAGGAGGATGCGCTCACCCCGTTGCAGCGGCTTTGGGGACGTCCTGGACCTTGGCCCCGTGCAGAGCGGGTGATGGGCACCGCTCCAGGGATGTGACGGCGCGTGGGCAGCACCCGGACGCTGTCACCGTCCCCTCGTGACAGCCGAACCCCCATCAGCAGTTGTGGGCACAAAGCGTGGCTTTGCCTGCGTGACTGTGACTATGAGACACCGCGGAGCTCTCGCAACGCCCGGGCTGGCCACGAGACGCGGTCCAGGGCCCCGTGTGTGGAGCAGGAAGTGCTGGGCGGCATCCCGGAGGGAAACGGGAAGCGGCTGGCGGCTGCGGAGCGGTGCCCGCACCTCCTCGCCCGGCACCCCTTAACTCGCTGGATCCGGAGCAGGGCCTGGTCCCGCCGGCTGCGGAGCCGGGTCTGCTCCGGGTTGGACAGAGCGCTGGATGGAGCACGAGGGAGGTCAGTGTGCGGAGGGGCCGCCGGGCTCGGCCGCCTGCCGGGATCCCGGCTCCGGGAGCTGGGTGGATCCCGCACCCTGGCTGCCATGGACGTGCTCTTTCATGGAGACTTTATTGGCCCATGTTGAGAAAAAGAGCAGGAAGCTCTGAGGCAGCTTGTGCGAAGCTGCCCGAGCCCCGGCTGTGCCCGGCTCCGGGCAGGGCCGCGTTCCCGGGGCGCTCCCGTCGCTCCGAGGCCTCCCGGCGCGCAGGGAGGCGATGTGCCCAAGGCCGCGGCTCGGCCAGCGCGGCTCGGCCAGCGCGGCTCGGCCAACGCAGCCCGGCCAGCGCGGCTCGGCCAGCGCGCCGCGGCGGCTCCGCTTCCTCCCGCCCGACCTAGGGCACCGCAGGCGCGAAGCCCACCCGGTTGTTGCCGCGGTCGAAGACGGTGTAAAACCGCCGGATGAAGACGTCGCCCAGGATCCAGAGCGGGCCCGTCGGAGGGGCCATGTCCAGCCCCTGGAAACCGCTGATGCAGACGGCCACATTCCCGCTGTATTCCTAAGGGGATGAGGAGGGTGAGGAGCCAATTGGAGCCCCTGGCGCCACCAAGGATGCCGGGGTGGAGGTTCCCCGTCGGAGGAGCGCGTTGACCATGGCTCCTACCATGAGCACGTAGTCCTGGGCGCTGAGCGAGTAGGCGACGCCGTTGATGATGAAGGTGACGTCGGGCATGGAGCTCATGGTGCTGCAGTCCACGGCGAACTGCGAGACAGGGGCAAAGCTGGGGGGAAACGGCCCTTCCCTGCACATCTTTCCCCGGGAAAGAGGGGAATTTAGCGTGCGGGAAGAGAGCGCTGGACGTGGAAGGAGCAATGGGCTCATGAGGAGCCCGTGCAAACCCGTCCCTGCTGGGGCAGGTCCCTCCAGCTGGGGCTGGTCATGGTGCCCTCGGAGGGACGTCCGTGGGCCCCGCTCTCACCTCGCCCTCCATGGGCACGGCCCCGATGTACTTCTGCATCTCCTTGATGTCCTCGCTGGGCCCGGTGAGCAGCGAGGTGCCGGTGTCCACGATGGCCTGGCAGCCGCTGGCGCAGAACGCCACCGTCCCGCCCACCTGGATGCTGCGGGACAGGGAGCGCGGCAGGGAAGGGCCGTGGGGAGCGCGCGGCCGAGCCCTCCCGCGCCCGGCGCCACTCACGTGTCCACCTGGATCTGCCAGTAGCCCTGCTGGGTGACCGGCACCCACTGCAGCGTGCCCACGAAGCGGGACGGGTCGAAGCCCCCGAAAAGCAGCTCCCCTCCCTCACGGGCGTCCGGGTTCCTGAGGGAAGGACGGGAATGGGGTGTCCACGTTCAGCAGGGCTCCCCACATGGTGGGATTCATCCCCACAGGCTGCCCGCGCGCCCTGGGGTCCCCAGCTGCGCCCCTCTGGTGCTAGCAGAGCCACTGCGAAAGCCACGCAGATCCCGCTTGCTCTCTGGGCCAAATATCCACGTCTTGCCCCCACAAAGAGCGAGGTCGGGGCCTCGTCCTCACGAGCTCATGTAGACGGAGAACATGGGCAGCTCCACCAGGTTCTGCGCCATCATGTTGTCGAAGACGGGGGTGACGCCGTCCACGGCCAGCGCCGGGTAGGCCAGCCCCAGGATGCCGTCGAAGGCGGCGTCCAGGAAGGTCTTGCCAGGCTCGCTGACGCTCTCGGCGAAGCCCTGGCTGGCCACGGTGAGACCCTCGACCTGCGGCGGGAAGGGGCCGCTTGGCGCCCTGGGTTCCGCACGGCCGCGGGGGCTGCGGCGCCGCCGGCACTCACGGTGACTTGGTCGGAGCCGATGACGCCGGTGAGGCTGCCGGTGCCATACTGGATGGAGAAGGGGGTGCCCACGAGCTCGTAGGTGCGGGACTTGGCGGGCTGGAAGCGCGGGTGCGCCGCTGCGGGAGGGCGGGCGCCGTCGCGCGCCGGCTCCCGCTGCAGCCCCACCGTTTTCCTGTTTTCCCGTTTTCCCGGCTCCCGCGCAGCCCGCCCGCACTGTGTGCCCAGGCAGCCGTGTCCCCAAGCCCGGCGGGCACCGCGGCCGTATCGGAGGCCGCCCAGCCCAGCCCAGCCCTGTGATCCCGCCGGCCTTTCCCTCGGCACGCTCCCGCGCGCTCACCGCAGGCCGGGCTCACGCAGTACATGGAGGGCACCCACAGGTTGGAGGAGCCCGTGTCGAAGATGACGGTGAAGTTCTGTGGGGGGCTCCCGATGGAGATCCGCCCGAAATACTGCATCTGGAGCGGGCCGGAGGGGCCGTCAGCGCCACCAGGGCTGGGGACGCCGGTGCAGCGTTTGCTCCCTTGCCTGGAGATTGTGGGAAGCGCCAAGGCAGGGGAGCCCCGCGGTGCCAAAGCTCCGCTCGCCACTTACATCCAGGTAGTTGATGAGGGGCTCGCTGGCCTGCTGGAAGGCGCTGCACTCCTCGCTGTAGCGCTCCATGTTGAGCCCGTGCGCCCTCCAGAAGTGCTGGAGCTGGCCGCGCTGGCGCAGCGCGTGCCGCAGCGAGCGCCGCCGCACCAGGGCCACCCTGCGCGAGGAGGCTCCGTGGGGCCGGCGCCTCCCGTTTCCCGGGCGGCTTCCCGGGACGGGGAGCGCGGGAGCGGCGCCCTTACCGCGAGAGGCCGGCGGCGAGCGGCACGCAGAGCAGCGCCAGCAGCAGCAGCAGGCGGCGGCGCATGGCGGCGGCCGGCCCCGGCACCGCGCGCCCGCCGCGCTCTTATAGCCGCGGCGGCCCCGCTGCGCCCCGCGCCGTGTCAACACGGGCGCCTTTCATGGGCATGAATCAGCGGGCGCGTACGGGGCTGGGCGGCGCGCGGAGCAAACGCCCCCGGGTGGGTTTTGTGCCGGCGCGATAACGTTATCGCCCGGAGCGATAGCGCCCATGGGGCCGGGCGCCCGGCCGTGCCGCTCCAACGCGGGCGGCCGAGGCTGGAAAGAGGCCGTGGGCCATGAGCAGGGAGAGGGGCCGCGCGGGAGCAGGTCCCGCTGCGAACCACGGGCTGCAGGGCCCTGCGGGAGGCTGCGTGCGGACACCGGCGCTTCCGCGGGGATAATGCACGGGATACGGCGGCGCTGGAGCGTGCAGCTGCGTGCAGAGCGCTTGGCTGGGCCCTTCGCGTGGGACCGCATGTGTCCCCTGCCCCGCTACGGAGCCTCGCGCCTGTCACAAAGCTGCTCTCGGGCTAAAAACATGCACTCTCCCTCTCGTTTTCTTTTTTTTTTTTTTGCATTTCCTCTAGTTTAGCCACTTTCACTATTAGCCAGGACGGATTCAAATCGCACCCGAGTGGCATTTACAGAGCAGAAAAATCTCTTTTTCCCCCCGCTTATCGCGCGCATCTCTAATCTGCAGATCTGTTTACGCACCCCGAGCGTTGCACAGAGCAGAGCTCAGTGAGGGCAGAGAGGCACTCACAAACAAATAAATATAGAAATAAGGTTAAAAATAGCCAGCACCTGCATCTCCCGTGAAAACAGAGGCACCAGGCCGGGCTTTGCATTGCTTTGGAATTTATTTATTTACTCATTGCTGTGTTTATTGGGATGCCCGCAGGTGCCTGGCATGGTGTCCATCCAAGATAATGCTGCAATCCCGGCTTTGCCGCCTTGCACCAGCTGGATGCCGTGCCAGATACGTGGGATATTGCTGGAGATGCCTGGGAATGATCACTCCGGAGCCGGCAGGATGGATGAGCACCCGCAGGGTTGCACTGAGCAGGTGGGTTTGCTCTAAAAACGAATCCTCTTCAGTATCCGGGCACAAAGACCGGTCCTGATCCGGGTGGTGCTTTGGGACCAGAATTACTGGGCGCTGAAGGTCTCCCCGACTTGCAAGCTGATGGGGCCTTTGATGGTTGTTTTTCCAGCAGCATTTTCTGCCTTTCCAGGGAAAGGCTTTGGAGGGGCCCTTTCCAATGGGCAGCATGGGGGGACCCATTCGGGCCCCCGGGTTCCGCTGTGCTCCGCTCGCTCCGGCCCCTCCTTCCCACGCATTTCCGCCCCGAAGCACCACAGATTTTACCCTATTTGGCTCGTTTCTCTTTACTCTAATTTGTTGGGGTTCCTTTTACCCAGTTTGGCTCATTTTTTCCCTATTTGCCTGGGTTTTAACCCAATTTAGCCTTTTTATCCATATTTAGCTGTTTTTTACCTGGTTTGCCTGTTGAGCTGCAGTGTTCCTTACTTTGCTCCAGCCCACTGGTGGCCGCGCCGTGTCCGGCAGGAAGGGGTGGCCGAGGAGCCCACGAGAACATCCGAGTTTGCAAGAAAAGCAAGAAAAGCCCCTCCTTTTCCTAGGTAAAAAGCCCGGCAAAACCCCAACCAGGGCGCTGCGTCCAGCGGGCACAGGGAGGCCAGAGCCTGGCAGGATCAGCACCGGCCCAGCCGCTTCCCTGGGCATCGCGTGCACCAGGCTGGACTTTGCAGTCCAACATTGGGCCAAGACGGAGCTCCCCGGAGCCCTGATCCGTCCGGGAAAACTGCCGGAGAGCAGGCCGATGTCCCGGGACCCCGAGGGGCCGGTGTGCGCGCCGGCAGCGCTGCTCTAGCTGGCACCTTCCGAGCAGAAAGCTCCACGCACACGTGTGCGTAATCTCCCCGATCTCGCCCTAGCCCCCCTAGAGCAGAGCCGCCGCCTGCCACCGATAGTTGGATACGGGTCTTATTTTGCAATTTCCTTTCGCGCCGCTCGCGCCCCTGATAGGCATCTGCTGCTGCAGCATCTCCCGCGCCGCGGGAGGAAACGAGCCGCTCGCGACGGGCAGCCGGCTAAGGAGCACGGTTGGGGATTTGTCGGAGCAGTAAGGGCTCCGGCGGGACGTGGATGTGCAGCCTGGCAGCGGCCAGGCTGTCTGGTGAGTGGAATTTCGCAGGAGAGCGCTGAGATTATCCGCAAAGCCTTTGATGAACCGCGCTTAGCGAGCTGTCAGAGCGGAGCGCCTATAATCTGATCCACGGGCTGGATAATGTCCCTGCTCTTGTTATCTAGCTATCTACCTATCAAAGATACTATTAAGGCTCCTTTAATCAGGATATCAAAGCTCCGGTTCAAAATCCCTCCCCGCGGCCGCCGCGCGCGCCTGGGCTGTGCCGGGAAGGGCTTTTTGGAGAGCTGGGGCTCCCCCGGAGCAGCCTGCGCCGCAGCTGCGGAGTCGCTTCTCCCGGCTAGCATGGCCCAGGGCTCCGAGCCAGGCGTCCCCCTTCCCGCAAGGGCATTTTTGAGCATGTGCCTTAAGGCCTGTTAACTTCAACTGGATTTCAGTTGCTTAAATTGATTATGAGAGGGCTCAAATGCAGCTAAATCTTCCCAGTCTCTTCATTTGCAGTGGGTTTTGGTGAGCTGTTTGCTCAGGCACACTGAAAAATCCCTCCAAAGAGCTGGGATGAGCTGGGGCCCGTTAATGATAATCGGTGCTCGGTTAATGATAATCGTGATTAACAAAGAGCAAAAGCAGCCGATTTCCAATGGCCACCTCGAGTTCCGACACATCCGGACCGCAGCCGATGCGGAAGCCCCACTCCAAACTTGCTGCCTGCTTTGTCTTGTGTGTTCTTATTGCTTTAGTCGCCAAGTATTTTAATAAATATTAGCAAAACTGAAGTGCAAAGAACAATTGGAGCCCAATGCCAGCGTGGGGCTCCCGTGACGGCGCGTGGGGCCCCGCGGCTCACTCGGCGGCTCCGGCTCCTGTCCCCGCAGCTCCGTGGGGACCGGCGCGGCGTGCCCGGCGGGATCGGCCATGGACTGCTCGCCGTGGTGGGTGCTGGCGCGGCGCGGGGCCGGCGCGGGCGCGGAGCTGCCGCGGTGACGCGGGTGCCTCCGCACCGGGCAGGTGGGCGCTCGCCGCCAGCTCCGCCGTGACCCTGGTCCTGCACGCGCTGCTCCTGGCCACGCTCTACGTCATGCTCGGCAGGAAGATAGGTAACCGGGCGGCGCGCGGGCGGCCTTCCTCCTCCTCCTCCTCCTCCTCCTCCTCTGGCACCGTGTCCCGGGCTCCATCCCAGCACCCCAGTCCTGGCGCTGGCTCCTGCAGCGGTGCCGGTCCGAGCACACGGGTGGTTGGGGAGCACAAGGGGCCGTGGTGACGCTTGGAAGCGACGCACGCAGCCGGTGCCCGGGCCCGGGTCAGGCTGTGCGGCCCCGGGAGCGGCCGCAGCGCTGCCACGTCGCTCCCACAACTTTCCCTTTATTCCGTTGTGCAAAGCAGAAAGCGACCACCAGAAATAACGCTTCCTGTTGCCAAACATTGATTTGACTGAAACAGCATTTTGCATCACGGGAATCTTTTCACCTAGAAGTGTTGGTGTCTTCCGAGCCCTCTTCCCTGGCTGGAGGTGCTGGCGGGCGCTGACGTCCCCTGTGTCCCTTGCAGAGCGGCTCCGTGGTGGCAGCGAGGCCGGTGGCGGGACGGCAGCGGAGCCGGCGGCAGCAGCGGCGCCGGCCGGGGACGCGGCACCGAGTGCAGCCTACGTGGGTGAGGGGGGTCCGGTGGGAGATCCCGAGCGGGATCGGCAGGAGAATCCGAGCAGGGTCCGGTGGGAAAATCCAAGCAGGGTCCAGCAGGAGAACCTGCCTCGTTTGGCTGCTTTGCCCCCGTTTCCCCTGCGCACGGGAAGGGGAACCTGCCCCGGCAGGGCTGCGGTCGGGAGCAGGATCCTGCTGCTGCTCCCAGCTCCCGGTGTCTGCTTCCCGCCGCCCCGCGGGGGTTTCTCCCTGCCATGGCCAGGGAGGCGCTAACAGCCCGCGTGTTCCCAAGGGAGCAGCGACACCTCCTCGGAGACCTCGGACGACTCGGACAGCGGCCCCTCGGTGCGGGCGGTGAGCGCGGCCGCGGGCGGCGGTGCCGGGGACCGCGGCCGCCCGACGTCTCCGCTCTGTGCCCAGGCGCCGCGCGCCGAGCGGAACCTCAACTACAGCTCCTTGCGCTTCCCGGCGCCCACCGCCGACTACGAGAACATGAAGACCGGGCCCGACTACGTCAACGTGGACCCCAAGAAGAAGAAAGCCGATTTCTGGGCCTGCTCCGGCTCCGCAGCCGCCAAGGCCATCGAGTACACGGAGGTGAAGCTGTGAGCGCCGGGAGAGAGAGGGGGGTCCCCGGCCACCCCTCACCGGCCCCGTCCGAGCTGCCTGGGATCCCATGGGAATGCACCCCTAAAGACCGCGGGTCGAGGTATCCGAACTGGCTTGGTGTCTCCTTTGAACCACATATATATACATATTTTTTTAACTACTTTGCTGACAGCTGCCATAAAAATCCTTTGGAATATGGTTTCTCTCCTGGCTTTGCCCTTTGCTCTGCTCCTCCACTTTGCATTTTCCATGAAGCCCCGAGCCTCCGCTCCAGCCCATCCCACTCAGTCCCGGACTTGGGTGCAGGAGCCAGACACTCCCGGGGCATCTCTGACCTTCCAGAGTTCAAAACATTTGCACATTAAAACCCCCATTTTCCCAGAATCAGCATCCCAACCCAGGCGGGGATGTCCTCCCTCTGCCCGATGCATCGCAGGGCAAAGGGAGCGCGGCGGGAGCCTCGGAGCGGGGCGCACGGGGCGGGCCGGGCAGCCTAGAGCGTGCCGGCCTCGGTGTCGGCGTCCTCGTCGGGGCGGCGCGCGCCGCGGCCGGCGCTCAGCACCACGGTGGTTTTGCGGCTGCAGAGGCTGCCGGTGGAGG